>OU015466.1:5571380-5869747 GCA_907164805.1 Brachyptera putata | reverse complement strand
TCGAAGAACTATGCTCTAAAAATCCATAAAACATTTGTTCACTGTACTTTTATTCCATACTTGAGTTATTATATATCTTCTTATGTTTCGAAGATTATATTTGTTATGTCGTTTGTATTTTGTTTTTCTATAAAACTATAATCGTGTTTCCGACTTTGATCGACAAAAAGAGTTCTTGATAAACAACAGAACTTTGTTCCTGCCAAAACTATTTTCAAGAACTCGGTGATATCTTCTGTTTTCTGTCGGTATAAACTAAGACTATTATTTGTCTTTCTAGAATGTTGGAAATGATATTCATCTCAAATAATTTCATTTTTGTCATTGCACATTAAATTCTACAATGGTACGTTCACAATGGTTTTATCAGCAGTTTTAGTCTTGTAGTCTTAATATATTTTTAAAAATAATAGATAGTTTTAAAAATAAATTTAATCTGAACGTTGATCGATGGTTAACTTTTCGGAAAATTGATCAAACATCGAACCTCGATCGACTAAGGTTCTGCGCTAGAAACCGAAGTCGGGTCGGGCGTGGGATCGAGTCCCGCATAAGCATGGATATCTGTAAGAATTCATTCATCTGTCATCACTGCATCCCTTGGTTACCCACTTATTCGTATCCCCGTATAACCTATAGCTCTTGGTGGAGTCGTATAGTTACATTGAACACAATTGAACAAAACCTACTCCAACCTAACACACCATAAAGGAAAAATCTTGATAATTTTATTAGACGAGCTTTAGCGAGGATTCAATTTGACATACTGAAAAAAATTGGTGTCCGTTTTTATGTTTTATTTTTCTTGTTTTTCTATGTTCAAACTTCTTTTTAATATGGTTCCTTATCCAACTTAGATCTGTATAGTTTTGTCGCATTATCGGATGGTAACTTTTATTTTTATAAATTTTATAAATTTCAAAATTACCCATTAGAATAACACGGCGGGAAAAAATATTTTTATTTTCCCAAAAAATGAAATTTTGCGTGAAGTTGGATTACATTTTGATACACATTTCTGGAAATTTTCAGCTTGATCGGGTCAGCCATTTTGAAGAAAAAACATAAAATGTGCTAATTGGTACCACTCGAAGCAGTTTTTACCCATTTATAACTTAATGTCCGCTCGTCTAACAACGTATATATGGCGTTTTCCTCACTTCATATCGCGTAATATTGACAAATCCTAACCCCCAGGAAGAATATCCTGGCTAAAACATTTCTAAAACTAACCGGTAACCTAAAAAGTACACAGCATTTTTGTATTTTCGAAGAACTTATGCTCTAAAAATCCATAAAACATTTGTTCACTGTACTTTTATTCCATACTTGAGTTATTATATATCTTCTTATGTTTCGAAGATTATATTTGTTATGTCGTTTGTATTTTGTTTTTCTATAAAACTATAATCGTGTTTCCGACTTTGATCGACAAAAAGAGTTCTTGATAAACACAGAAACTTTGTTCCTGCCAAAACTATTTTCAAGAACTCGGTGATATCTTCTGTTTTCTGTCGGTATAAACTAAGACTATTATTTGTCTTTCTAGAATGTTGGAAATGATATTCATCTCAAATAATTTCATTTTTGTCATTGCACATTAAATTCTACAATGGTACGTTCACAATGGTTTTATCAGCAGTTTTAGTCTTGTAGTCTGTGGAATGTGGATTGTAGATTATAGACTGTAGATTTTAGACTGTATATAAAATGGTACCTGTGTACTCATATTTGATATTTAGAGAAAATCAATTGACTTATATTATTGGAAGACAGTTAATCTTGGAGATCCATCTTTTTTTTTTTTTTTTTTTTTTTTTAACGACCCCACCAACAGCTAGGTTATACGGGGGTACGACTGAGCTAATAATGAAACGATGAAGTGATGATAGGTGAAAGGACGTTTACAAAAACCCATGCCTTATACGGGACTCGAACCCACGCCCAACGGTGACTTCAGTTTACTACCGCTAGCGATAATTGACTTAGCCACCGGGGCGGCTCCAGCTTAGTGTCCGAATGTCCATCGTGAGAGTGGCTCTAACTGGCAGTCAAGTGTTGTTATTTACCATGGTAACCACGGTAACTCAAAATGCAAAAATATTATCTTTAATATACATTTTCAATGTAACATCCGACTTGACGGATTCCAAAATACAATGCAGTGATGTATTTTCCAAAATACAAAAAACAATTCGTAGTGAACACAAAATCAGAAATATATAATGATTACGGATTGATTTGAAATTTGAAATTTTCAGATTTGAAATTAATTTCAAACAGAAATTGACTAGATTTTGTGTATATACTTTCGGGAAATAGCAGTGATTCTGGATAATTTACTCGTTCAGTTAATGCCATTGAAATGAAACTGCGCGGATTAAAAAAATAAAACTTCAACTCATAAAATAAATATGTCCCGACTTCTTGTCACTCTAGTTTAAGTAATGTTTCTCATTTTATCTCTGTTTCAGGTAAGCATCACAGATTTCAACACCTACCCTTACAAGTCTACCCTTACAAGTCTACCCTTACAAGTCTACCCTTACAAGTCTACGCTTACAGCTGTGAGTATATATATATACACCTTGTCGGAGTGGCATGACTCATGGATATTATGTCAATGGTTTATACATTGGTGGAGGTGCCGTGGTTTTCCACTTTTCGAATAATATTATTAATTTATTTCGTACCTACTAGGAAAACGCCATATATGCGTTGTTAGACGAGCGGATAGTAATAGTATGGGTAAAAATGGGTAAAAACTGCTTCGAGTGTTACCAATTTAGCACATTTCATGTTATTTTTTAAAAACGGCTGACCCGATCAAGCTGAAAATTTCCAGAAATGTGTATCAAAATGTAATTCAATTTCACGCAAAATTTCATTTTTAAAGAAAATACATATTTTTTTTTCCGCTGTGTTATTCTAGTGGGTATTTTTTAAATTTACAGAATTCATAAAAAAACAGTTACCACCAATAATACCACAAAGCTATACAGATCTAAGTTTGATAAGGAACCATATTGAAAAAAAATGAAGTTGATAGCTGTAGCCGTTTGACCTGTGGAGAACTGACGAAGAAACAAAACGAACACCAATTTTTTTCAGTAGACCTATGTCAAATTGAATCCTCGCTAAAGCTCGTCTAATAACCTTGCATTGTGTGTTACATGTGTGATAAATATGAGATAAAATATAGAAACATTATCTCATCTTGATAATGGAAGACTCAGAGTAACGTTTGGGAAGAGGGAGGGGCTGAATTTCACACACATAAAAATTATTGATTTCCAGAACATTTTTTTTCATTAAAAATTCAGGTCAAACTATCTTCAATATGAATCCTAGAGTTGGAGATCATTGAATATAAGTCGAGACTGATTTGAAGTTTGGATTTGACAAAAAAAAATGGACACAAATTTGGATTCACAAAAATATAGTTCTTGTGACAAGTTCCTCCCAAAAAGCTAGCTACGTAGGGGATGAATAATTAGACGAGCTTTAGCGAGGGTTCAATTTGACATACTGAAAAAAATTGGTGTTTGTTTTTATGTATTATTTTTTTTTGTTTGTTTCTATGTTTTTTTGTCGGTTCTCCACAGGTCAAACGGCTACAGCTATCAACTTCAAACTTTTTTTCAATATGGTTCCTATCTAACTTGGATCTGTATAGTTTTTGTGCATTATCGGGGGTAACTTTTTTTTCATGAATTTTAGAAATTTCAAAAATACCCATTAAAATAATATGACGTGAAGAAAAAAGAAAATATTTTTATTTTCCAAAATAATGAAATTTTGCGTGAAGTTGAATTACATTTTGATTCACATTTCTAGAAAAATTCAGTTTGATCGGGTCAGCCATTTAAAAGAAAAAACATAAAGTATGCCAAATTGGTACCACTCGAAGCAGTTTTTACCCAGTTTTACCTATACTATTACTATTCTCTCGTCTAACAACGCATACATGGCGTTTTCCTAGTATACCTTACGGGGCCTCATTCCTCTGTCGCAAGATTAAGTGGATCACTTAACCTAACTGGCGTATCTTTTATCTCCCAGTTAGGAATACATTACAGAAGATAGATTTTATGTTGTAGTATTTAGTGAACTAATCTCATTGAATACAAAACAAAGACACGTACATTTCACTGTTCCTTGTTCAGAAATAGAATTGAGGAGATTGAAGAAGGAGCCTTATTCCTGAGATAAATCAGATGTGAGAAAATAAAAATGAGTGAGAAAACGAGTATCTCACATAAAATATGAGATGAAATATGTCATTATTAAATGAGATAGTTTTCTCACTGATTTTTCTCACATCTCATTTATCTCAGGAATAGGGGTCCAGGAGCCTTGCCTTATTCCTGAGATAAATCAGATGTGAGAAAATGAAGTGAGAAATTTTCTCATCTCACTCCTCATCAGATTTAGTATTCTTGATAATGAAATACGATAAAGATTGTGAGAAACCATCAGATCCATCAAAATAGGAAGTTAAATACAAATTATTGAGATATGAGAAAAAAGGGAGAAAAATTGATTCAGGAATAATAATTGGCCATTTCATGTGAGATAATCATTTTGTCACTCACTTTTATTTTTCTCACATCTCATTTATCTCAGGAATAGGGGTCCAGATGAGGCAAGTGATCATTTTCAGCAGTCATTATATGAAGCCCCAGATGAAGATATAAATATAAGAGTTGATATTTAATTATTAATAATATTTATATCTCGGATATAAATAGAAAGATAGAAAGATAGAAAGATTTCTAGTTTTCTTTAGGGAAATAAATATCATCATAATTAGATGAGCGTTAGCGAAGATTTCCATCCCACTCTTACAGAGTTTTGTCTGTCCGTTTTTTTTTCTTTTAACTTGGAACTGTACAGTTTTTGGGTGAAATCGGTAGAACATTTTTGAGAAACATCATCTCAAAGTTCCAAAATCTCATAAGATTAGGCTGGGCGAAAAAACTAACAAAAAAAAACTCTCCAAAATAATTAAAATTTTCCTCAAATGTAAACACAAAAATGATACACATCATTACGAACCAGCCGTTTTGAAGATGATGATGTAGTAGGCCTACATGTATTTTTAGCAGAAAAATATTGCAGTGACAGATTCACGGTTCCCTAGATTCGAATGAAGTATATTCTATATGATCAAGGTGTGTATAGTTTTCGATTATACTGTATATAGGTATCTCGCTCATCTCACAAAGCATATTCTGTGTTTGCCTAGTTGACTGAAATCTAAAAGGGAATCTGGGTCCTTTGATAATCCTTAAAGGAGTTGTTTGTCAAACAACATCAAGATAATCAGCACAGGCATAAAGTTGATTCGCTTTTACTTATCTTTTATCATTCTTCAGAAGAATTCAAACTTTTCCTTCCACTACAACTTATGTACGATTTCATTCATATTAAATATAAGTAGAAGTGCTTTTAAAACCTTTAATCTTTCTGATAGAAAAGTTCTTAAAATCTAGTTTTATATTATTCATGCAAAAGTACCATTTAATTGGTTGAAACTTCGCAATCTTTTTTCACAAATCTTAAATACGACTTCGATTCGAAAGCTTCCAGTTCCAATCATCAGTATATTTAAGTCAGCGTAAAGCCTCTTCTTTATCGAGATTTCTCACCCGAATGATTGGAAATCTGTTATTCAGAAGTCTGTAGAAGGATTCCAGCAGAACGTTTCGGTGCTTGTTTTCGTTGCAATTGATTTTACATCCAGTGATTGTATTTTTATCGCCTGCTAATCTCTCCTGTTGCCGAGAATTGCGCTGTTTGCTATTCGTTGTCATGCAATTGAAATGTCAGAGCGAATGTAATCGTAGCTTGGAACGATTTGTAAATGCAGTATTGGTGCACAATTCGGATTGTAAAGTGCATTTTTTGCGAGGATAAACTTGGTTTTATTTACATATTAAAACATCTAGAACGTGATTGGATGTACGAGATTAATATACTTGTAGTCACGAAAGTAGGTCGTTTACCAACAAAACAAACACAAAGATCATCGCTAAATATTTGTATTTTTGTGTTTGATCATGCTTAAGTTTTTATAATACGTGATTTACGATTAGAAACGCAACTGTCTATTTCAAACGCGACGTATTCCTGAATTGGCAGCTAGATCATGTAATTATTTAAAGGACATCACAATCCTGAAACTAGATTTTAATGAATAATTACGATATTTATTTCCCCAAATTTGAGAGAAAATTAGAAATCATGTGTCTCAATTTCAGTAAATATAATTAAATTTTGGTTCTCCAGAGACCATAAACCATGACGTAGGCATAACCGATCATGTTTAGAAACATAAACAGCATCGAGTAATATCCACGTCATAGAAAAAGAGGGCGGAGTCCTGGAGGACAAATAAATTGAATATAATTTCTGAAATTGAGATAATGATTTCTAATTTTCTTTAAATTTGGAAAATAAATATCGACATTATTAGATGAAATTTAGTTTCAGGGCTGTGATTTCTTGCCGCCCTCGGTAGCTCAGTCAGCTGAGGCATCGCTTCAGAAACTGGAGTCACCATTGGGCGTGGGTTCGAGTCCCGCATAAGGCATGGGTTTTTGTAAACGTCCTTTCACTCATCATCACTTCATAGCTTCATAATCACCTGCTCATTCGTACCCCCGTATAACCTAGCTGTTGGTGGGGTCGTTAAGCAAACAATAATCATCATCGGTGTAATGTCATTGAAGTTTTTTAAATTATTCAGTTAGGTCTTCCTCTCTCTAAAATACAAGTATAGTTTTACTGAAGCCGGATAAATAATATTCTTGTATTTCAAAATTATGTAAATCAGTCGGCCATGTTTCCCTACCAACCTAACGGAGGTAAAGAAACACACTTCCTATGTATACAGTCTTCTGTGTACCATCTACAGCTCCGTACTTTACAATTCTTTTGTTCACGAGTTGGTTTTCTGAGGTTGGCTGTATGAGACCACCCTAAAGGCGAACACATGAATAAGTTATGATGAAAGATGAGGATATATTCTATAAGTTTATCCACGGACGAACAGGATCGAACCACCCGTGCGCTATTGATGTGGGATAGGGGGACGGTCGCTCGGAACCGTCTTCTTTCATGGGCACAAATATATATATATATATATATATATATATATATATATATATATATATATATATATATATATATATATATATATATATATATATATATATATATATATATATATATATATATATATATATATATATATATATATATATGTATATATATATATAATAACGCCTATATACATGTATCCACGGAAGAAAAGGGTTATCTACCAACTAAATAAGTGTATAAACTTGGGTTCGGTAACTGGAGTATAATTCTCTGCATTTTTAGTTATTCAACGCTTTCCAAAGATGTAGCTGTGTTTTCAATCGTAAATCTTGTCATGAGAAATAAATTTTAGTGTGAAACGGAAATACTTTCATCTGCGGGGAAAAGTATGGTCACAGACAGCTCAGTTCTGATCTCAAAGATCATTGTATTTCATTTAAAATAAATAAAATGGGGCAGTAATATTACCCTTGTGGAACCCCATTAAAAGATCTCACTTTTATGCATAGCCTTAATTGGGAACCGACCGATATTGGAACACTTTTCTCATATAATTTTCCTCCATTAAATTGTATCGTTTATCTTCGACCCAGATCGGTATCAGTCGGGTTTTCTGTGACGTCACTCTCACGCCACACACGGTCATATCTACGTGACGACACACGGTCGTATCTACGCGATCCACAACTCGTGTGCAGTGACTTCGGTTGTTTTATACGAGTGCATTCTGTGGAAATCGCGCTGAAGGTATCCATGTGTATGAAATGATAGAAGTATACATTGACTCCAATCTGTAATGGGATGAACATGAACTCAGCTACTAAATCATACTATGTGTGATAGATAAATCGAATAGAAAATTCAATTAGATTTCTATTTTATAAATCCACCATTTATAAAATACGTAAATAGATATCCTCTTGTGCATCGACCTACTCGCAAGATGACACATTGATGATTGTATCAATAATTTTGCTCAGAGATAAGATTATATAGCTATCTACAATGGATACGGAACTGATAGCAACTTTGTTCTGGATCTATGGAACCGATCCAAGCCACTGAGATCGACTACTCGCGCCACCAGAGCCCTGTAGAGCCTGTAGCTAGCTTAATATGCGATCTAGGTGGCGTCGAAGGTTTCAATTAGCACTGGAGATGATCGTCAGCTGGGAGAACATGGGAGAAGTCCAAGTTGAGTATCCATCGTAGATAGCTATAGTCCTATAGGGTAGAGAGGCTATATGTAAATATATATATATATATATATATATATATATATATATATATTTAATATATATATATATATATATATATATATATATATATATATATATATATAATATATATATATATATATATATATATATATATATATATATATATATATATATATTATGGAAGAGAAAAGTCCCACAGTGCATTTTTTGGCAAAAACAACCTTTAACGACCTCTAGGCCTTATATGTATATATAACTAGTACATATAAAATAACAAATTTCCTTTTTCAAGAGTTCATCCCTTAAAGAAAGAAATAAGCCGACATTTATTTCTCCAGCTCGCATTGAATCACAGTGTGCAGTGTGTGCCTGCAATGAATCAAGAGGGCCGTGGTATAGAGTGTTACTGAACAACCGCAGCAGGCACGGCAGATTGGAGGCAAAGATTGATCGAAGTGGTTCATGTTGAACGAGAAACCAAGAGTGGGTGGTGTCGGAGGGGGGGGGGGGGAAATCGTAGAAAATGGTGGATACAAATCTTGTAAGTCTGGTATACAATTATTGTAAATCACGAACGAAGGAGTTCGTTCATCAACTTCGTATATAATTGAGGGGGAAAACGGTAATTAGATCAGCGTAGCGAAGATTTTCATTCCATATACCGAAAAATGTTGGGCTTGGTTTTTATGTTGTTTTTTGTTTATTTTTTTCTGTAAGTAATTTTGTACGCGGCATACTGTCAGGAGGAAAAATAATCAATTAACTCGAAACTTTTTTTTCGAATTGCTGTTATACCAGAATAGGTTGGGATTATTTTTCAGAAAAACGGTTGAACTGTTTTTTCGGAAAAAATTAGGAAAGTTCGGAAAATCCCCATGAGAATAACCCAGGGGTAAAATACGTGAAACGGAAATTTTTAAAAAGCTTTCAAATTCATACAGAATATGAAAGCAACTATCATACACATTTTAAATAATTTGTAGGCCTACAGCAATCGGATGAGACATAACGAAGAAAACGCAATAAAGGTATACATTTCATCAAATATCAGGATCAAAACATGTAATGCAAAGTGTATATGCGACAGGTTGCTCTATAAATAGCAACAAGTTGCAGGTAAGGTTTTTCAGCGTTTGAAGTAATCCAAGATTCCAAGGCCTGTAGATATATAGATTGAGCTGACAGAGTATTTTTAATCTCAGATTTCCATACTTCTACGCTCATCTCACAACGCACATTCTGCGTTTTCCTAGTTATATATATAATCTCTCTGTATATGTACAGAACATCACAACCCTTAAAACCAAATTTCAACAAATAATAATGATATTTTTTCCCTGATTTCATATAGGAATTTATCATCTCAATTTCAGAAACTAGATTCAAAAAATCTATCTGTTCTCCAGCACCCGGCCCTTTTTCTGAGTCGTGACGTGTAGACGTTACTCGATTCTGTTTATGTTTCTACACAGAATAGGTAATGCCTACGTCATGATTCATGATCTCTGAAGGACAAAAAAATGTAATTTCTAAAATTGAGATGATATCTAGTTTCCTCTAGAATCAGGAAAATAAATATCACCATTATTAATTTAAATCCGTTTTTAGGGTTGTTATCTTCTTTTGAGATTTTGATGCTTTAGAAAGAAGTAGTTGCCTTTTTGTGTGTACATCTCGTCCTGAAAAGTTATAATACTCTTATACTGTAACATACAGCTCTACAAATAATATTTACATTTGTGTTTATAATGTTGGTAGGAAACCTACTTCCATGAGATAAAAGTATTTCTCTTGTATTTTTAGTGTATTACGATTTTTCGAGGCGAAATTCACAATGAAAAACGCAACTACATATTTCAAAAGCATTAAATCCTCAAAGTTACAGTGAGATTACCGAAGCTTTCACAATTATTATCAAGTTGGTACGACCTTCTCTCGTAGATCAAAAGTATCTAGTCATACATTCTATCCAGAGGGATTACGAGGAATCCAGGGAGCTGAGGAAGATAACCTTTATATCCAACCGGCTCGGGCGGGGGAAGAGGGGGGGGGGGGGGGGGGGGCAGGAAATGGAAATAAAATAAACCGTTTATAAGATTTTCCGTAGGGGAAGGGTTGGGGGAAATGGAAATAAAATATGAACCATTTATAAGATTTTGCGTTTCAATAGAAAAAGCACGTTTGGGTTTTTAGTAGAGGAGATGAGAGGGGGAGGGAGGGAGGGAGGGAGGGAGAAACATGCAGAAAGTTTTGTCAACAGTAATCCACGAAAAAAACGTCGTCTATCAACATAATAAACTTGAAAATCAACATTGTGTTTGTTTAGCGGTGGTAATTCGAAAGTGAATGATTTCTCGAGGCGAGATTTACGATTAGCAGCACACCTACATCTTTGAGAGCTATTCAAGTTTTTCTACAATTATAGGCCCTACCTAAGTTTTCATATTTATCATCATTTAGTAGTCTGCCATGTTGTATTATTGTATTATTTGGTACGTATATATATATATATATATACGCAGTGGCGTACACAGGGGGGTAGGAGGGGCGGAGAGGTTCCCTCCCCCGAAACTAAACCGAAGCTGGACTGAAATTGCATTATTAGAATATACAAAGAATAAAGTTTGTGATGAATGAAATATTATACATTATTTTATGAAGTTAATAATTAGAATGTGTATGTGATGGTTATTGCCAAATGTAAATCACTTATTAATGTGTTGTAATTGTAATATATTTCAAAACAATAACCTAGAATTTGTAATCTTGCAACGTGTAAGAAACAAATGTTCACATACTCCCTGAGGATAGCCTATTTTTTATAAAATGTCTCCCATTTCACACTTGAGTTTCTCCCCCCCCTCCTCCCCCCCCTCCCCCCCCTCCCCCCCCCTCCCCCCCCCCCTCCCGCCCCCCCCGAAGTATAATCCAGGCTACGCCACTGTATATAAGTATACTATATATACATATCTTAAGTTTTTACTTCTCATTTTGACTATCCATATGAATTAGATTTTAACCTTACTCTTACTGTCGTGAAGCGGGGTTTGGTAGCAACTGTCACCAGTCAATTTTGGGGGCAATTGACAGCCCATGATTTTGGGGGAGAGGAGAAAAAGGCGAGGCGTGGATTCCCCTTGCCGTGAGGCAAGAATTCAGAAGTCAATCAAACATGGCTCTAGTTTTATGTTTATTTATAAATATAATAATATATAATATAATAATATAATAATAATAAAGTACACATATGGACACTTACCGCATTGTCGAGCGTGATGTGCGTGAAAACTACATGATGACTGCGTGAACTGAATCACTGATTGCGAGCGAGAAAGAACTGAACTGCAGAGAGTAACTAGGGGTGAGTTTATATACTAACCCTAAAGTAGGTTATCCAAGTACAGTAACAATACTGTACTTGCATACGGTATAGGGTCTAAAATTATATTATAGATCAAGTTAAGACTAATAATAATAGATCATGTCCGCTTCATCACATCACCCTCGACTTCGCGAAATTGGAAATACTTCCAAACGGGAGTGTTCCAATTATTATCTAAAAAAAATTCAAATATTTATTCATGAAATTACATTTTACTATGCGTATATCATATATAAGTACATATTATTCTTGAAGCGTTCACCACGGTTGTGGACTTTACAATTATTCTAATTCTAAGGGGGTAGTTTTAAGAACAAGATTACGAAAAAGAGTAGTGAATAAGGGTCACACTAACTATATAACTTGGCTACACTAACTATACGCTGACGGGTTCAAGGGAGGATCATACTACATTGAAGATATCGGTCACCCACTGACAGTAGAGGTGTGACTCTTTAAAAAAACTACGGCACTACAAGTAAAGATATTGAAGAGAATAAGTCAATTGAATATTGAATAGTGAAGATGTCTATTTTTGCAAATTTATCGTTATGAACTTAAAAAAACTCGATAGTTGTAAGTAATATTAAAGGAAAAGTGTTCGGCAATGATTAATTATCCTCCCTTCAATTTCTGAAAGTGAATTTAGAAATTGAATTTGTTTAGCGTGGTGAACAACCGTTAAAATCGCGAGTCTACCCTACGAATACACATCACCTTTCCCTTTCATTATTTCTGTGGCACACGTGACTATGGACATTGGATTCCTCGACGACGACCCAGATGCACTCGAAATTCTTGTGTTTCTCTGTTCTCTGGTTGTTGTTCGCCGTCGCCGGGTTGCCTCATGTGTCGGTCCATGGTGTATAGACGTCGTGGCCTGCATCTTAGGTTCGGTGGTGGATTCGCAGATGTAGCTAGTCGACTTCCGGGCTGCACCAGGGCTAAGAGACAATAACCAAGCAGATCACTGATACGCTAAAATTATAATACGCTATCTTATTATTACGAAGAATGAAATTAAAAATAAAGTAATAGATTTGTTTGTTTCACTAATAATACAAGCTACTTAAATGGTTACGCTAGATTTGAAAGACACTTCCTCACTATTAAATACTGTTTGAATAATAAAAAAAAAGAATTCATGTTTATCATTGAAATTGTATTCATAAGCATAAAATATAAATATGAAATATAAAAATATAAAATACAATGAAATTAAATAGAATACGTTAAAATAGAATATGACAAATAATATTAAAAATTACTGGCATATTGTGCTTATTCTCTTATTTAATAATCTATGCGTCGCGGACTGTTCTCTCAAATAGGTATAAATTGAAATAATAATAGTGATATCAGTTATTCTATGTTCTATACATATTCTATAATATACTCTTCCTATAAGTTACAATGCTACATTTTATACATTTCTATGGGCTTCACAGGTCCATCTGGCTATCGTATTGAAACTTTATACCGTAATAACGAAATAGAAAGGTTCGAAAGTGTTCTTGATTTGACCGTTTAGTTCAAGTGCTATTGATCTTATAATTCTAATTTGGTACAGTGGTAATTCCTTCAACGTCACTAATAGGTCTACGCACACTAATATCAGTGTTACGGATGTTAGTTAGTCTCCGATCGGGGTTGGTACGGTTAACAGTGTCATATTTTCCGTGGTATTTATTTTAACTCTCACTTTTCTTTTAAATCCGAAGTTATGTGCTCAATACTAAAATATTTTTATACGACAGTGGTATCTATGATAGTGACATATTTAAAGTGTCCGTTACATGCGTGTTCCTTATTTATTTTCAAAATTCCGTGGCTTGTTCCACATTCTAGTGCATTTGGCTCCCTTGGGCCCATAGTGTATAAACTATACGCGTCCTTTATCCCGTTGTTACATTAAACGAAACTATATATAGGATAAAATGCATTCAGAGGTAAGGAGTGTTTATGCATCATAATACCGTTCAATATAAAAAATAGGAAGTTCATCATTTAAATGGCTACAGTTCTACTTCTACACTTCATTGACATATTTCACTAATTTTTATTCTTATACTCTTCGCATTTTCGTCTTTCACTACCTATTATTATAACTCGAAGTTTAGATCATTCAAACTATTCATTGGGATGAAATTACCGTGTCTAAGACTATATATGTTCTAATTTAAATACATCCTAAGTCTAATCTAAACATATATTTCGTGGAGTCATTATTCGCACTCGTCGTCGGAAGAAACCTCTTCTTCTACCGGATTGTTATTAGCCGAAAACCTAATTCTATATCTTTTCCCTCGTTCGGGAATAAACCCACTGTCCTCGTCACCCGTCGCTTTAACGTCATCTTCTTGCTCTACCTCGTAATGTTTAGCCAATCGTTCACTGTTGACATTCACTCGTGGTCGTGACAGGCCGTCTGCATGAGGAATGGAAGGTCCTGGTTTGTGCGACACTCCCGTAATATCTTTCTTCGGCACGAGTATTACACTAGCGGGCCCTGGGCTGTATGAAGGTACGACTAGGCCCTTCTTTGAAAGCTTAGACAATTCTCCATTCACCACAGGGCGTAAGCTATGAGCTATTCTATAGGGGGGCCTCTTTATAGGGGACGCACCTTCCTCTAGTAATATTCTTTGTCCTGCTGTACTCGCAAGCCCAAGTTCATCTCCGTCTTCAGAAGTTGAATCTGCATATTCGTGAAGTGCATTTTTAACATCACTCATTTCTTCACTATGCTCCAGTTTGCAGAGCTCGCTGATCTTCCTCGTCTGTTCATCAGTTGAAACTTTCAACTGATTGCTAATACTATTTACTATCTCTCTAACTGATAAACGTTCAATTTCTCCCACGTAACCGACAATAGTTTTAGCAGGAATCCTCACTGCATCATCATTTTCTATAGGCATCGGGACGCTGGGTGCGATTCTCAGTTTGGCGGCCAAATCAATCGCTTCTTGTTTTTCGTCGATCTCTTCTTCTCCTGTTACCCTTCCTTCTCTCTTCCTTTCTTCTTCATGTCTCACATCAACGTTATTCCCATTTAATTTAATAACGTTAGCATTCTGTATGAGCTCGTTTCTCTTCAAATCCACAATTACTTCATAAAACTTGAGAAAATCCCGACCAAGTATTCCATCTGTTTCCATATGCATGTTATCATCACTTACTGAGAAGTTGAAGTCGTAATCTTCACTGCCAATAGAGACCTTCAGATCGACCTCTCCAATTATAGGCAAGGCGTGACCTGTAACACCGTAGACCGGACATCTTCTTCTGTGGAAGTCAATATTTCCCCTCTTTAAAACGGATTCACCAACTAGGCTTATGCTTGCTCCAGTATCAACCAATAGCGTTGCTTGAGTGCGAGGCTGTGAATGTATCTTGCTTTGAAGTTGTACCTCCACGCTGGTTATATCTGTAGCATCATGAGCCGGATGTGTTGAATTCACTTTCCGTTTCGTTTCCCGTTCATTTGAGGAGTCAATGAACAGCTTCTCTAGTTTAAACGTGCCCCGTTATTCTGTGTAGTAGCTTGACGGTCAGATTGATTTGGGAAAGTAGGTCGGTATTGTTGTTGCTGAGGATGATTTTGATTGTGATAAGGGTGTTGGACGAAGGCGGGTGAGTTCACGTGAGGGTTACCGTATCTTGGGTGACCATTTTGGAAGTTCTGACCATTCTCAAAACGTTGTCCTCCATAATTCTGGAAGTGATGCCCTCCACTGTGCGTTTCATTATAGTGATAGTTCGGCTGCATCCCTCCTTGGTGAAAGTTATCGGCATAAGAATATTGTTGTTGCTCAGGCCTTTGATACTGAGGAGGTTCGATCCACGGACCCTGATAATGCCTCCCGTAGTTCGCTTGATAGGGCTGCTGACTGTATATTGATTGTCGCTGGGGACAATTTCGAATTTGGTGCCCTGGCTCCGAACACTCGTAGCAAACGTAGGCAGGCCTCTCGTGACGGTGATGATGTGGAGTCACTTCTTGTCGTACAGCGTGTACGGTCTGAGCGTCGCCGAAGTACTCCATATCGTACTTCTCCTCGCGCGAAGCAATCTCCAGGGCTTCCTCGAATGTTGCAGGGGACTTGGTCATCAGGTGTCGTTTTATCTGCCCCCGCACACCGTTCATGAAGTAGGTCAGGAGGTTACGCTGAACTACTTCTCTCTCTAAAACGTTTCGTGCTTCGTTGGCTCCTACTACTAATGTCAGAAATCCTGCTTTCTGCAAACGTGAACCAAAGTCTGGCACTGTTTCGTTGATGCGCTGCCTGCAGTTCATAAACTCCTGCAGCAGCTGGATAGTGGACGTCGACGTTTCGTACCTTTCTTTCAGAGCTTTCCTTATCTGAGCATCTGTCAGAGTAGAATAGTTCGCCAGTCCACGGAGATAGTCCTTGGCCGCTCCCGTTACATAATATTTTAACACCTCTAATTTATTTTCGTCACCCCATCGACCTAACTTCGCGGCAATGTGTACTGACTCAAAAAATGACACTAGGGAGCATGTTTTAGTATTACCATCAAATTTAGCTACCATCGAGATGACACCTCTGAAATTATCGTTATTTTCTGCCATCGTATTTTTTTAGTCTACTACACGATAGTTAGTATTATTTTACTTGAATACATCTATATCAAAAACTATTACATACACTTTCGATACGCTGCCTACGCTTCCAAAACACATGATTTATCGAACAATAACTTATTAACACTTCTAAAGTCTAATATAACGACGCGAAAAAAAAATCGCACAAAACTGATCTGATTTTGAATTCGTGACACTGCATTGAAATAATGAGAGTGAGACAAAAACTTGACGTCAAAACGAAGTAACTAACAATAATTAACTAACTATTAGGTCTATAACTAGAAACAAAAAATTGGTAAGAAAATTAACATAACTAGGCCCACGTTTGAATTGAAACTATTTTTTTTGACATACTGAATCTATCCTCACCGCTGTATACCAGTGTCGTGAAGCGGGGTTTGGTAGCAACTGTCACCAGTCAATTTTGGGGGCAATTGACAGCCCATGATTTTGGGGGAGAGGAGAAAAAGGCGAGGCGTGGATTCCCCTTGCCGTGAGGCAAGAATTCAGAAGTCAATCAAACATGGCTCTAGTTTTATGTTTATTTATAAATATAATAATATATAATATAATAATATAATAATAATAAAGTACACATATGGACACTTACCGCATTGTCGAGCGTGATGTGCGTGAAAACTACATGATGACTGCGTGAACTGAATCACTGATTGCGAGCGAGAAAGAACTGAACTGCAGAGAGTAACTAGGGGTGAGTTTATATACTAACCCTAAAGTAGGTTATCCAAGTACAGTAACAATACTGTACTTGCATACGGTATAGGGTCTAAAATTATATTATAGATCAAGTTAAGACTAATAATAATAGATCATGTCCGCTTCATCACATTACTATGTATTATGTGAGACAATGTAATTCCTAATTGGATGATAATAAATAAATAAATAAAATAAATATATACATATACGGCTACGGCTAAAAAAAAACTTCTTCAATCTTATACGCCTGACTATAACTATGCGATATGAGATAGATATATAGTTATTATATACACCATTTTGAAGGTATTGAAAATGCCTGTGTTTCCTGATATCTCATACCGTTCAAAAGCCATCACCAAAAGCCTGATATTCCGCTAAATCGACTCCCATGGACTCTAATGTCTTACAATTACCTGTCATTAGTCGCTGGGCGAAACACGAGATAGAATCGCTGATAATACGCTTTGTTGCTAATCTCTATCATCAACTTGCTACGTGATACCAACCTGATGGCGCGGACTCGCAACGGAAGTAATCTGTTATCTCTAATCCGAACCGGAAACTAAGTCGAGACACGACGCATTTCCGGTCTACGATAAAGAAGGCGTCGTTAATCTATTGAACTATACACTATCATTTTGTTTCCTTTGTAGATTTAATAGCTGTTATAGTTTATAGTGTTTACTCAGGAAGAATGACAAAATACCGGTACATAAAGGTTTTTCATTTTTGAGAAATTATACGACTAATTTGTTGGTATAGACCTACATAGAAGCTGCTAACAAAAAATCGTGTCAACAATTCATTATTGCAATCAATATCATTGGTAGCTGCTGTTCATCAGAACATCGGTCTGTCACCACATGCAGACGTTGTTGTTGTTGTTGTTGTTATGGTGGTGTTGTTGTTGTTGTTGTTGATGTTAATGTTGTTGTCGTTGTTGTTGTTGTTATGGTGTTGTTGTTGTTGTTGTTGTTGTTATGGTGGTGTTGTTGTTGTTGATGTTAATGTTGTTGTCGTTCTTGCTGTTGTTGTCGTCGTCGTCGTCGTCGTCGTTGTTGTTGTTGTTGTTGTTGTTGTTGTTGCGCGCAGCCTGAAATGACCTGAATAGCCTGCACTAACTAACCGAACCGAACCGAACAAACACCCCAACTGTTTAAATCTGAACTGAATCCAATCTAAACCTACTTTCGGACAGACTGATAGCCACTTCGAATATCATAGTTGGAATTTGTGCGCGCTTCATTTTGTAACTTTTCATAAATTTTATTTTTCAACGGGAGCGCTGAAGAGCGTATACTGGAATAAAATCGACTCGGTCGTGTGGCATGGGCTTCGGGGTACTTTCAGTTAAGATTCGACATCCTAACCTATGTCACTCAACCGAGTCGACTTTATTCCGGTATCTGCTCTTCAGGCGCCCGATTTTACGACCCCCAGCACTCCCTTTCATTATTCACAAACTTTTGATGACGCCAATCGTTTGTATCGTTGGCATTTTCGTTTGTGTTGCCCTCTTTCTGCCCCGAAATCGCATTCCAGAATAGCGTGTGCTAAGGGTAGGGCCTACTCCAGCACCCCCTTTTAACAATACGGGCCTCCCTTTTCAATACGGCCAGCGAATCCGCAACTTCTACCGAATAGAGAATTGAAACGAAGAATACGAAATGTAGAATAATAGGAATTCTTCTCTCGAGTAAAAGCTGTTGATGCAGTCTCGTGCGGTTGACAGGTCGACATGAATGAACCGAGATCGATTCTCTGTCGAGTCACCTCACTGAAGACGATCCATGAGAGAGAGAGAGAGAGAGAGAGAGAGAGAGAGAGAGAGAGAGAGAGAGAGAGAGAGAGAGAGAGAGAGAGAGAGAGAGAGAGAGAGAGAGAGAGAGAATCGAACTTGGTCTAGAATGACTGTCTATGGTACTAGGTCACATGTTGATAGTGTGGGTGAGCGACTAGTAGAAGGACGGCGATTGGCCTTCGGAGTAAAAGCTGGAAAAAATATTTCTTGGGAAAAGTACTGCTTGGAAAAAGTATTCCCGGGAAAATATCAATAGACAGAAAGCTCCTGCAGGAATGGGAGCTCAAGCGTGAAAGGGTGAGGTGTGATTGCATTTTGTTCTAAATCCTCAATTTGTTCGCACAAACATTATTTTATTCCAGGGATATTTTATCCAAAAGATGGTTTTCTTGACAGTATTTTTCCTCGATTTTTTCCACCGAAAAGGTGAGAATATTCATAACTGGATATTCTATTCGGGAATAGTCAGAGTGGTAAGATCGCCCTTGTGGTGCCCCGTCCCAAACGACAACCGTCAATAAACAAGTCCAAAATTAAAACTTCAAAGACACCTGAAACTAAGGGCAAGTTGGACTTCAGTTCGAGACCCACATATTTTGTGAGCGTATACTTTCACGTTTTATTATCACCCGCTAATTCCCATATAACCTAGTTGTTGATGGGGTCGTTCAGCACCGCACGACCGTCTCTGAGTGTAGTAGGTCACGCAGAGTTCTCCAGCGATGGCCGTCAGGGTTGACCTATTTAGTGTTCAAGTCGACCCAGCTGGGTGACCCACAGGGGTGACCCACAGGGGTGACCCGGACTTACCTCGATCGGGTGACTCGATTAACAGCGCTCCAAATTAAAGTAGACCGACTTGTATACGTTTTTTGTGATACGTGATTGGAATTGTTTATAGTTTGCTTAACGACCTCGTTAACAATTGGGTCATTTGGGGTGACTGATGTTTATATAGAAACCGTTGCCGTATGCGGGACTCGAACCCAAGCCGGAATTTATTACAATTTTCAAAACGATATTGACTGATGATCTATGGAGGCGTATATATATAAGTTTTTTCCACTTATATGAAAACGTTTTAGATGAGCGATAGCGATGATTTCCATCCCACTCTTATGGAGCTTCGTCTGTTTTTTTTCCGTAAGCACTGCATGGGTTGCAGGGTTTGACCGATCGACATGAAACTTTTTCTGGTCACGCAGACTCGTCCAACTTGGAAGTATGTAGTGTTTGGGTTAGAAATATCCTCTCAAACTTTCTCAAGTTTCTCAAACAAATATAAATGATCACACTCTCTCAGTGTTTTCCGGGAACAATACGCGGGAACACCCTCAGTAGCTCAGTCAACTAATTCACCGCTTAAGAAACTGAAGTCACCGTTAGGCGTGATTTAGAGTCCCGCATATGGCATGGTATTCGTAAACGTTCATTCATCTATAATCACTTCTAGTTTCATCGTCACCTGCGTATTCGTACCCCCGTATAACCTAGCTGTTGGTGGGGTTGTCAATCTACAATATCATCCTGTGATGTTAGACTTGTTCCGAGCGACCGTCCCCCCTATTGCACACCACTAGCGCTCGGGTGGTTCGATCCTCCATCTTTCGCACGAGTATACAAAACTTGATTCGATCATGATTCTATATTTGCTTTATACTTCATACTTCCATTTTAACTATTGAACTAAATTCTCGTAAAGACTTGAAACATGAAAGTTGAAGCATGAAAATGAACTAATAAAAATCCGAGTTCTGCTCCAGTTGATCTAGGTTACGGAAAAGAGAGGAAAATACGCGCCCTTCAGTCTCTGTATACTGACAGCATCCTTACAAGGGTAGAATTACTGGCCTCAATTCATGTTTGTAAAAGATGGTGTATTTATTCTCTTAGAAATGAAAGATCGTTTCTTGATGAGTCCATGGGAGTCGATTTAGCGGAATATCAGGCTTTTGGTGATAACTTTTAAGACTTTTAACTTTTAAGAGTATAAGACTAAGAGCCGGTTGTACCAAGTGATGATTAGTGAATTAAGCAAAAATTAGCAAATTAACTTGTTATCACCCTTGGTTACGTATGTTTTTTTGTACCTTAAGTAATGATTAACTAATTAATATTTAATCATCAGTTGGTACAATCGGCTCTAAGGTATCAAAATTCTGAAAGCAAAGGAACACAGATATTTTTAATACCTTCAAAATGGTGTAAGTAATAATTATTCATCTCAAATCGCCTAATTGCCAGGCGTATACGCTTGAAAATACAATTTTTTTAACCGTATGCGCCTGACAATCAGGCGATGTGAGATGAATAGTTAATTCTTACACCATTTTGAAGGTATTAAAAATATCTGTGTTTCCTTGTTTTCAGAATTTTGATACCTTAAGCTTATCCTGTTCAAAAGTTATCATCAAAAAAACTGATATTCCGCTAAATCGACTCCCGCGGAGTCTTAAGGAAGGTAATCGGGCGTGACCTGTTTCTATGACGTCATGACCTATATCAGTCACTCGTAATAATTTTCATTTCCAGTTATCTATAAGATTTTCCAACGCTTCATTAGAACTTTATTATCAATATTAATGCTATTATGTGACTGTCTTTAATATCCTCTGTAGTTAGTTTTTAATCAATTAGTTATATGTGAAGGAATGTATCAAAAAAGACAATAAACTATCTATCTATTTGCTATCGACGTGTTTTGTGGAGCAATGGTTTCAGTTGTTAGCAGCGGTAAATACCACAGTGATAGCTCTGTATATAGGATAGCACTTCTACTAATACGAGAGTCATCTTTTTTATTATTAAAAGCATTTCGTAATTGAAGAGTTCTAGTCATAGATTTTCGTGGACAAATAGAAATGTTACACCATTTTTAAACAAGTAAAAGAATAATATGTGATTGCATTAGTATGTTTTATTTTATTTGTTTCATTTTTATTCAGTGTTATAATGCTCAATATACATAATCAAATTAATTTGAAAGCTTTAGTTAGAGACATAATGAAATAGAATTCCGGTACATAGTAATTGATATAAGAATAACTTCTGTGAAAGAAGAAAGAGAAAGAAGATCATGTAACCATTGGTTTAGAATTCCCGAAACTATTTTTTTTTTCATTTCTCCATTCTCCCTACTTGATCAACTTTTTTTCTTCACAGACATTCATCAAAATATTATTTCATCATTTATCCGAATCATCGTTTGGAGTAAATTCAAGTTTAAAAAAAAATAAATTCAAAATAATTTGTATTATTCAATTGAAACCTACAGCTGATTTTTTTTCAGCTGTATACCGTGAAAATTATTCTTAATTATGATAACAGTTTTTAGTTTACCATCTCTAAAGTATTAACAATATCTGAATTTCGCCCACATTAGAATTTTGATATCTCATACCTTTCAAAAGTTATCAAAATACTTAAATTTCTCTAAACCGGCCCCCATGTTCTCGCAGTGACCTTAGTTCGAGCCCCGACCACGGTCTTCTCCACACATGATAACAACAATACACTTGCCTCCACAAGTTGCTCTTAGTACACTCAATAAAAGTTCACTTTATTGATCAATTGCGATTCCTCTTCTCTCGACTGTCCGTACTCTATCCAGGGGTCTCCAAACTACTAAGTCTAAGATCTACTCTGATTCCTCCATCAAGTCCCAAGGGCCAACAGTAGTACAACGCCATTTTGTAGGGAGCTACATAAATCTCTTTGATCATAATAATGTTCAATTTCATTATGTGAATTACTTATGAATGTCACTTACTGTACATTTTCATGATAAATCTCATATAATAATTTTGTATCTATATATATATTGGGTTTAACGACGCACTGTAATGATAGCGAAGATCTATTGGCGTCGGATGGATGATCAATAGGATGATGAGATGAAGGTTTCTTGGGTAATGGGAAGGATATTGCAAGGAAGCGGTCGTGGCCTATATTGTGGGAACCATCCCGGCATTAGCCTAGACCGAGGGGCTTACAACTCGCAAATTTGGTGTACACCTGATGTCAGGTGATTTCAGAGATTTCAAGATATTTAATACGGATTTCAAGAGATTTAATAAACGGATTTCAAGAGGATTTCAGGGATTTCAATGGGATTTCATGGCAAGTGTACACCTGATTTCAGGAGTTGTTAACCCCTCAGCCTAGACTACAGAAAACCACGAAAAAACACAAGCATCACCGTAAAGATGGACGGCGACGGGGATCGAACCGGGTCCGAATTCCCCTCGCCTATCACATGAAGGGAGCGCGTTAACCACTACGCTACTTGTGCCGGTATTATATTAATCACAATTGAAATGTTCAATTTCATATTTTCTCAATTGGTCATTTAATGAAAACATCTGATTATTATTTTGTATGATTCAATCATATTCTCAATATTACAATGTAGTCAAAATAAACTAAAGCGGGCTTTACATGACGCGTATTGTCCGCGGATAAAATACGCTCCGCTTCCGCGAGCGGACGAGGAGCATATTTTATGCGGATTCTGAAGGCAGTGCCGTCTAGTGGTCATTATGAGGAACTATGAAAGTACCCAGCTTGATACAAGTGGTGGAATTTCAATGTTATTTTATACAAAACTTCGCGTTTTCGTACTTCTTCAATAAATAACTCAGAAGTGTATTCCATTTTTGTTTTTGTTTATGTCAATGCACAAAAAGTGAACAAGAAAAAGACACGAGCTTCTAAAACGGAAACAGAATACAACGACATCTACTTGATCTTTGTTTGAAACTGTAGTTCATTAAAACTACATCCGGTAATACGCGCGGAATCCGCAGAAAAAGTAGAGATCAGCCCAACTCTCGTCCGCCTGTACGCACTTTTCCCTGATTGGCCAATATTCCTAATAAGATGGCCGATCCGCAAACAAGAATCCGCGTCATGTAAAGCCCGCTTAATGCGGGCCGGATTGGTTGTGCTCGCGGGCCGTGGTTTGGACATCCCTGCTCTATACGGTACTGCTGAAGAAACAGAGTACAGCGAATTTTCCATTACTTGACCTATTTCCTGCGCGCTCGATTCAATTAAATGTCCACGGCCGCTTCATAGTATATCGTTATAGCTTTTAATGTACGTAAATAGAACCGGAAGTCGCCGCAAGTCATGGAATATAAACTCGATAATAATGGGAATATTCCGGGAATATTCCAGGAATATTGATGTGCAGGATAATCCTTATTGCAATAACATAAAAGCATAGTTCATACTGACATCAAAAGTATCCTGAATCCATCAAAGGAAAAGTTATGTTTTATATTCTGGTGGTTGGAATTGCCAATTAGTCCAATAATATTTACTTTTGATGTAGAAATACTTGTTCTAGAATATGAACATATATTTCTCATGAACCAACCAATATGATGAAATGATGCCATTTTCAAAAAGATGGTGGTTCCCAGTTTTCTCTGAAATGAGGGCAATCAATATTGTAATTATTCGTTGAAATGTAGTTTCGGGGTGTTGAAGGGGCACGGTGCTTAAAAAAATAGATGAATTCATCTCTAGTATTTTTTACCATGTAAAACAAACAGTTCAATTGGATGAAAAGTATATCAACTCTTGAGATAATTTCATGCTCTTTTTTTTCTTTTTTCTATAATGCTGCTCAACGACCCCATCAACAGCTAGGTTATACGGGGGTACGAATGAGCGGGTGATAATGAAACAATGAAGTGGTGATAGGTGAAAGGACGTTCACAGCCTTATGCGGGACTCGAACCCACGCCCAACAGTGACTCCAGCTACTACCGCTAGCGATAATTTACTTGGCCACCGGGGTGACTCTTGCTCTTTAATTAATATGGCATTCTATTTATGTGATTTCATCAGTTTTAAGATAATACGTCAATAAAAGTCATCGTTCTTGGTATTCACGTTCTTGGTATATCGTGAAATTGATTGAGTTCACAAAAATAGAATGTCATATTAATTGAAGATCATAAAATTATTATGGAGTTGATATTTTTATGAATGTGTTGTTTGTTTTTGTTATGAATTTGTTGTGCGCTTGCGCTGTGCGCTTGTATTGAATAACATGAATGATAACATCTCTGTGTAAACAACTGTATGTATTTATGTACCTATCTGTTTTTTGTTGAATTTTTCGTATATTCAATTTTGTTTCAGAAATGTATGTAAATTATGTTTTATTTGGTTAAATGTAAGAACGGCTCTGCCGAATTTCGCCAGAAATAAAGATCATATAAAAATAATAATAATAATATACTTTTCATTCAATCACACTGGTTCGCGGACATGGCAAAACACAGTAAAGATGAATTTCTCAATTTTTATAAGCGCCTTCTTAAACCTTCTTACCTAACAGGCCCTATCGCCACCTGTTAGGGCCTGTTAGGATGACGTTTAATCCCGCTGTCCGCGTTTCGTTCTGTGCTTGGCTCGGCCTAGCTGATGCGAGCTGCGTATTGCTCCATACAGCCTCCATGGAGTAGTCATGGCAACCGATCAATAACATCCCACAGCCTGCTCGATCTCTGTGTACCATTTGCGTTTCACAACACAATCGTTCTTGCATGACAAAACTGTCACATATAGATGGCTGTGGAGCAAATATACGTGTTGTCACGAATGTAGGGGCTCAGGACCCTTATTCTCGAGATTTGTGAAATGTGAGTTGTGATTTGTGGAATGAGATGAGATAACTTTCTCATTCCACCATTCCATCTCATATTTGGTCGTTTCGCTATTCCTGAGTTTCAAAATCATGAAATATGAAATGGAATTATTTTCATTATATGAGAGACACCCTTCATGAGGCTAGTAGATTCTAGCCAATAGCAGCCTGTGAATATGTGAACAAATGAGAAGTCACTGCCTTCTCTAGTTAGTTATCCTAGTGGCAGTTGATGCAAAGCCACCTCGAGTGCACTGCACAATTCACAACTCACTTTGAGATTTCACTAATCGAATAGGTGGTGAGTTTTTCACGTGAAATGTGGAATGAAATGAATTGAGAAAAGTTAATTCAGGAATACCAATCAGCCATTTTCAGTGAGATTACCAGAATTCTACCCAAAATAATCTCATCTCATGATTTCATAATCTCGAGAATAAGGGTCCAGTTTCGATCAAGTCTTGATAAAGAATGAGGTCACATCGACACAGAAAACTGTAATATCGGTCATTGGAAATCATACTGTCCCACAACCCGTGGCCGAAAGCCTTCAAGGTTTTTACTGAATACCGTTTGCTTATTCGTACCCCAAATAACCTAGTACTTGGTGGGATACAATAGCCATCATATTCCAACTAGATTTTTTTTATGTTGCTCAATGACCCCACCAACAGCTAGTTTAAATACGGGGGTACGAATGAACAGATGGTAAAGAAACGATGAAGTGATGATAGGTGAAAGGACGTTTACAAAAACCCATGCCTTATGCGGGATTCGAACCCACGCCCAACGGTTACTTCAGTTCAGCGATAGTTGACTGAGCCACCGGGACACCGGTCTTGTTATCCACGAGCGACCGTCCCCCCTATTTCACACCACTATCGCGCGGGTAGTTCGCGCCTTCTTTCATGGATACAAGTATATTATAATGTTCTCAATGGCATTGCAGATATTATTTCTATACATATTCTATACGTAACACAAACGATTAAAAACTCGATGTTTCAACTTGTCAAAGATTAGATAATAATAAAAACACAGTTTTTCATTTGTTATTTTTTCATTTTTTGATCCTCACTTGAACACTGTTGTTATTCGCATATGCATATTTAATCTATCAATTCTGCTTCGTAGCACATAATAGTGAGCGTGTGTGTGTGTGTGGGTGGGAGAGGGTGGAAGGAGGGAAGGTGAAGGGGGTGATGGGGATAGAGGATTAAATAGAGGTGTTGGGTGAAAAGCGACGCCCGGAAAATCATTTTTCACGCTAGTTTACGGGACAAAATGTGGCACATTAAAGTCAGCCCGCAAACAGGGGCTGTTGAATATGATGTTTACGACTTAGCTCGCGAATCAAGCCGGTTCGAAACGCCCGACCGGTTGTGCTGACTGAATGGAGAGACTGACGATCGAAGCCGTGAGTGGAATCACGTTTTGGGGTAAAGACGCAACGGAATATACGAGCCAAGGGTAATATTGAAACCACTGCAGGAAAAGTTACTTTTTGAAATGCTTGCTTTTTATAATGTTTATATGGTTTTGTTGAAGAGTAAATCCATATATTTTATAAAGGGAAGAATATAATATATGTTGGATTCTGGAATGTGTCTGGATTATTTAGTGAATGAATAATAAAGTGTCATAATTCGTTGGGAATATCCTCACAATACAGCCCGGAAGTTTTGTATTTATTAATGA
Source organism: Brachyptera putata (assembly GCA_907164805.1). Lineage (NCBI taxonomy): Eukaryota > Metazoa > Arthropoda > Insecta > Plecoptera > Taeniopterygidae > Brachyptera > Brachyptera putata. Next base: position 5,842,546 of record OU015466.1, on the reverse strand, counting down.
CTAAGCTCTACTCTGAATTTTCGAACATTTGCATCTATTATAGAAATTTATCATCCTGCCATCATAGAGATCTTATTGAGTGCTAACTTGTCATATGTTTCCGTGATTTCCTTAGACCCAATATTACCAATAACAAAAATGTGTTAATTAAGGTAATTATTAACTGGGGTACAATAATACCATTGGTAACCAAGGGTAATAACAAGTTAATCCACTAATTATCGCTTAATCAACAAATTTATTATTCGTAAAACGGGACCTTATATGCATTATTGGTATTTATTAATATATATTTTCTTTTCAGTGAACAAGATTCATGTTTTTAAAATCCCTATTTTGGGATCACTTATTTGGTTTGAAAAAAAAAAAAAAATATCGAAACTTGATACAAAATCATAGTTCCCCAATTAAAGCTATGGATGAAGGATGAGATCGTTTGGCCGGGCACCACAAGGGTGATCTTATACCATCCCAAAGAATAATCAAAATAAGATAAATCAACAAACAATAAATATAAATGTAGTAATTTAACAATTCAAACAGTGGGAAGAAAAAAATCTTGAATCTTCTTAGCATCTTTATCTTCTCATTTCTCATTTTATAACCTGAAAAGTATAAACTTGATAACAATTGAAATGTGTCTGAACGTACAACAATGGAATTTTTATTCTCAGACGCAAATAAGTTTATCTGCATCGTATTTTTATCGCCGAGGATAAAATAAGGGTGGTTTGAGCCCGTAAGATTCGGAGGGTGCACTTTGCCAGAGGATAAAGTGTGACGTTTGAATAATGCAGACAGCAAATGGCGTTTTACTGCCATATTCAGCAGCATTATATCGTTTATTGGCATTGGAATGGTGGAAACAAGCGCGCAGTGTGGCATTACTGGAGAAATATTGCTGACACTAAGATGTAAAGATGAGGTTTGGGGAACTTGGGGCCAATTTCTTCAGCAGGTGAAAGATCCGAGCAAATGTGATGGAAAATGTTCACTTTAAATATATATATATATATATATATATATATATATATATATATATATATATATATATATATATATATATATATATATAGATATATATAGACTTTGAGGACCGGAGGAAGATGATAATGAGTCAATTTTCGGTGATTTGCCCATCCTTGAAACAACTGATGGCTCTAAGAAGAGCCTTGGGTTTCGCCAGCCGGCAACCACACCACAACGACTCCTGAAGATGGCTGAACGTTTTCAGCCGAAACGTCGAAACCCAATGCTCTTTTTAGAACCACCAGTTGTTTCAAGGAAGGGCAAATCACCGAAAAGTGACTTATTATCATATATATATATATATATATATATATATATATATATATGAGTACATGGCTTTCTGTTGAAATGTACAGCACGTGATGTTGATAGGATGGATATTATTATCACTGGAAAATACCACCCCGTCGGGGATCGAACCCCGAACCTGCTTGATACACATATACTCTTACCATCTGAGCTAACGGGAAAACATAATCAACAGGTATTGAAGCTTGGCTTGGTTGAACTGAAGCAAGCTTACTAAGAAACGATACAAGAACATCCTAAGAAGGGAGGATTGGTAAACTTTAGCAGGAATTTCATACACATTTCCGAGGGTTCATGTAGAAATAATGTTTCAATTTTGTCAAACAAGATACATTTCAGTTTGAACATACATTCTCACTACACTCTGATACTATCTTTATCTCTCTCTCTCTCTCTTTCTTTCTTTCAATCTCTCTCTCCTTCTTCCTCTCTATTTCTCTCCCATTTTCTCTCTATCGGCAAACTTTAAACGTTTTAGAAACATGTCATCTTCGATATATCTCGAACTATATACTTGTAATCACGAAAGCAGAAACTTACAATCGTCCGCTCTTCCTATCACACAGCACTACCGCACGGGTGTTTCGTTCCTTCATATTTCCTCCTCACAAAGTGTGTATATAGTTACAGTGTACACGATACATTGCATTATCTATAGAAACGTCGTTCCATAAATTACCTATTTATATAATGTAAAACTAACAAAGTTCATCTTCAGCTAATGCATCTTCGGTACATTGTATATTGCGTACTCTATTATTCACATGTTGGTACAAGAGGCTCGACCTTTGACCTCGATCGAACAACGGGACAATGTAATGTATATAAACAAAAACCATATACCAAGTACAGCGTTCACAATTATACCACAATACAAACAACAGGTGCATTCAATACAAATAAACAAGACAAATACAAACAAACTCTGATTATATTCTCCCGAAAATGTATAACAGAATCCCAAAAGAAATGAGAGAAGCCAAGAAAATCCCCTGATTCAAGAAAATTGACGATTTTATTCATCACAAAGAACTAAAATGTCGTATTTTCACATCTTCTCTTATTCCCACTATAAATTGCATATATGGTTGAGATATGGTTAGGAATGAGATGTGGTGGTCCTAAAAAGGACCTGGAGGCTTATTCTGAAAACCGATTTCCATCATACGGAAATGGAAGCGACCGCTTTAGAAGCGATTCGGCTGTATTCGTATTCTGATATTTTCTTTCGGCCCATAGCCATCGAATCCGTTTCGGTCGTGATGGAATCTATTTCTGCAAGGCGGTAGCGCCCGAATTCGAATGCGTGTGTTTACTTTACAAGTTTCAGTGTACTTTTTTCATTATATGTTTCATGTGCTTTAATACAAACAGAAATTACATCGTGCTATAATGATAAGTTAATAATAATTAGAGACAATATAAACCCATACTTCAGTGATTTTTCAGGCCTATCTGTCAAAGTTTTAAATTGTTTGATTAGGCTTTAATAGCGTAAGATCTAGGCCTAGTGCAGTAGGCCTATACATAAGTGTTTGTGTTTTACATATGTGTTCAACCTACCAAGATAATTTGCATAAGGTAAGAATTACAATCTTGTATATTATAAAAGGAGTAATACTTTTCCAGTGAGGTAATGTCAGTCACCTGTCTTGAGGGTCATGACCTAAGCCTTTGATTTTGGATGTTAAATTCAAAGCATAATCCTACAGGGGGTGGGTCGTACTCTCTATTACCTCTAGACATACTAACTAGGCCTAGGTCTTTCCATGATTCTTGTGATGTATCACATGATGTATAGTGACACCAACTGACTTTATTATAATGTGAAGAAGTTGTGCCGACTCACATAGGTCTGTATATATATATATATATATATATATATATATATATATATATATATATATATATATATATATATATATATATATATATATATATATATATAATATATATATATATATATATATATATATATATATATATATATATATATATATATATATATATATATATATATATATATATATATATATATATATATATATATATATATATATATATATATATATATATATATAGGCCTATATGCAAAAGGAAAGAACGAGTTTTGAAGCCCACAGTTTGAAATGTCTTAGTTTTGATTGGCCAATAAGTTTACACTCCGGTGGCTCAGTCGTCGAGAGTGTTCGTATGCGATATATCGAATTTCTTCCAAATCCTGTGCTCAAGAATTCATACCCATTTCGAATGCGTTTAAGAATCGCTATTTCCATGGAATATATTTTCGATCGCAATGGGACCCAGAGCGAAATCGAAACGGATTCGATTGCATGGAAATCGACGGATATTTTCAGAATGAGCCTCCTGTGGTCTCGACGTTTCGGAAGTCGTTGTACTTCCATCTTCAGGAGTCCGTCTGGTTTGCTGAACTGGTCTGCTGGTCTGTGTTCACATATATATATATATATATATATATATATATATATATATATATATATATATATATATATATATCAGAGTGTATGTGCAAGGTGACCCGACCGGTATAATACCAATCAAATCTGACTGAATGAGCTTGTCGGCTTTCTTTATGATCAGATTCTCAAACTGCCAGCCGATATGGATTTTGTAGACGTATCCACGTCAAAATAACAGTAGCCCACCTTATCCACTGAACCGTCGGAGTTTCCAATTAGCAACCATTGCTAGTTACTCCACGATGTTGATGGGATGGCGCCACTCGCCATTAGATTCTAGTGTGATATCTTTTCGGAATGCCGTACCTTCGATCAGCGTTCTCATTGGCTGGAAGCCAATACCGGGCGACACCAACCTGACCTACCTAACCCTAACCTTGATCACCTTTCCGCCCGTGAATGTCCCACCGAGCGCTGTAGTAAAGTACGGCATTCCGAATTTATGCCACTCTCATTAGATTCCTAACTTGTCCAATTCCCTCAGTTTCCTGTCTTGTTGAAATGGTTGTTGGTATGAGCTCTAAGAATTAGCATCGAGTCCTCGAAACTCGAGAGCAAGTCGTAATGACAGTGTCCAGAGTCGGCGGCTCGGTGGATAATTGTGGCTCTCAATTAGACTCTTGAGACTTGTGTGGAGACCACTATATATAATCACCTTGACGTGAAGGTGAAGCTGTATAATTAGGTGTAGAAGTTGTTCAGACGTGTTCTGTTTGAAGCTTTGTTGGTTGAACTAGATATGCTTGAAGTTCAAACAGAGGTGGATGTTCGCAATAGATTCAGTGTTGCACGAATAAGTTTTTGTTAACTGGAAGTTATGTACTGTACCTCGAGCTTAAAGGACACGTCATAACCCTAGAAATAGATCTCAATGAATGATAACGGTATTTATTTTCCTATTACAGAAAAACTAGGAATTATCATCTCAATTTTTAGACGAGCTTTAGTGAGGATTCACATTGATATACTGAGAAAAATTGGTATTCGTTTTTTTTTTTTTTTTTTTTTCATTTTTTTTTGTCGGTTCTCCACAGGTCAAACGGCTACAGCTATCAACTCCAAACTCTTTTTCATTATGGTTCCTCATCTAACTTAGATCTGTATAGTTTTGTGGCATTATCGGGTGGTAACTTTTTTTATGTATTTTAGAAATTTCAAAAATACCCATTAGAATAACACAACAGGAAAAAAAAGAAAATATTTTTATTTTCCAAAAGAATGAAATTTTGCGTGAAGTTAAATTATATTTTCATGCACATTTCTGTAAATTTTCAGCTTGATCGGGTCAGCCATTTTGAAGATAAAACATGAAATGTGCTAAATTGGTACCACTCGAAGCAGTTTTTCCCCATTTTTCCCCATACTATTACTATCCGCTCGTCTAACAACGCATATATGGCGTTTTTCTAGTAGAAATCAATAATGATATTTTGTACTCCATGACCCAAGCCTGTGACGTAGACATTACTCGATTCGGCTTATTTTTTCATACAGAATCAGTAATGCCTACGTCATGACTCATATAGTCTCTGGAGGAAAAAAATAATCATAATTTCTGAAATTGAGATGATGATTTCTAGTTTTCTCCAAAATTAAGGAAATGAATATCGTCATTAATCATCAGAACCTAATTTCTGGGTTGTGGTATCCTTTAATTAAAACGCAGACCAGGTCTGCAGTGAAGGCAGCTTTACATTTAGCCGTTTATAAATTAAATTTAATTGTTTCATCCTGACAAATGAATGATGTTCGTAAAACATGTTTTAATGGTTTTGCGTCAGAATCAGTGACGTCATTATTATCTCAAATTATTCAGTGGAATGCGAGTTGAATAAAGCTCGTCATTTCAGTTTTACCAACTTATCAGTCTCATACAATTAAGCTTTCCACCCCGTATATATCAATATAAAAGAATGTTTGTCTCTTTATACTATATATTTGTGAAAGCAATTTCACTTTATTGGATGAATTTAGGTTTGTGACATTGACAGCTTGGTTATATTACATCACCCAAATCTTACCTCTTTTCCAATCTATTTCAGTCTTAAATGCCGGTAGTCATTAGAGGAGCTTCAGCGAGGATTCAATTTGACATACTGAAAAAAATTGGTGTTCGTTTTTTTTTTTTCATATTTTTTTGTCGGTTCTCCACAGGTCAAACGGCTACAGCTAACAACTTCGAACTTTTTTTAAATATGCTTCCCCATCTAACTTGGATCTGTATAGTGTATAGTAAAATTTTTGAAATTTGAGATATTTCAAAAATACCCATTAGAATAACACAGCGGAAAAAAATATTTTTCAAAGAAAAGAAATTTTACGTGAAGTTGAATTACATTTTGATACACATTTCTGGAAAATTTCAGCTTGATCGGGTCAGCCATTTTGAAGAAAAAACATAAAATGTGCTAAATTGGTACCACTCGAAGCAGTTCTTAACCATTTTTATTTTTTACCCATACTATTACTATCTGCTCGTCTAACAACGCATATCTGGCGTTTTCCTAGTATATAGTCATTTCCACATGTAGTACGTATAGTCTTTTCAATTATTTTAATTAATATTATCAACTTATTGATATATTTCATTGATTATATACCCACATACATTTATCTTTGATGTAAGTTTTGTTAGTTTTAATTAACGCTCATAAACTCTTCCTTGGTTTTCTACGCATTGATTCTACATGTAAGATCATATGAGTTGAATCAACTGTAGGAAGAAGATGTAAAACATGTTTGCTTTTCATAAATAAATTCGTATATCTACGAACTGATAGTGAAGATATACAGTCTGAGGGAGAGGGTTGATTGGGAGGGTGGGAGGGGGTTGTAGCGAGATAGATAGATAGAGAGAGAGAGAGAGAGAGAGAGAGTTGTAATATGTGTTTTCGATGGTTTATTGGAATTATTTCTCGTAACATTCTGTTTAATTTCCGTCTAATGTTTATATAAACTAGATTGACTTTGTGTTAAATGTTCCGCAAGATATGCGTACATTTATCTGAAACTTTAGCTTCAAAGTTCAAGTCATGAATATACTCGAATTCACGCAAGGAGGTCGTCTACCAACATAACAAAAACAAATGTCACCGTTTTATTTGTTAACTCCCATATCCATATCCATAGCCTTAAGATTGATAGAAATTGACAAAATTGAACGAGAAAATTGATTGAAAAATAGTTACAAGTTGTTAGAAGTAGTTTTGAAATAGTTCATCCGATTTTTGTAAACTCTGAAATGATGTGTATCATTCTTGTACTCAAATTCCGTACACATTTGAATCCACTCGTTTTTTTTTCCAGAACCGATTGTGCCTCAAAACTGTACCGTATCGAGTTTGATAATGACATATCAAAATGTCAAGTTTCATAAATATATATTTTGTTAGACCTGTGGGGCAGAAATAAAAATAAAAATCTCATTCTTTTCAAGTACGGTAGAATTAAATCTTTGTTTCGCTCATCCAATTAACGGTCACATTCAATTAGTATCGTATAGATTCTTAAAGGACATGACAACCCTGAAAATAGATTTTAATGAATAATGACGCAATTTTTTTACCTAATTTTGAAGAAAACTAGAAATCATCAACTCAATCCCAGAAATTATAATTAATTTAAATTACCACTCAAGACACAACCATTTTTGTGCCTCGTGACGTAAGTATTACCCTATTTTATTCTTACAGTATTCACGGCACGCTGAATGTCACACACAGTTGTACTAAAGCCCTATTTTCACGGTCCAAGTTTTCATCCAACTTCTGTGATTCAAGGTTGGTTACAATTTCTTGGACCGTCTAAATAGGAAACTTGGAGCAAAAATCTCTCATCCAACCCTTGGACACATCCTTTCATCCCAGTCATTCCGTTTAGGAAATTCCTATTTTTCGTTCAACCTTTGATGACACCAACCAATCAGAGGCTTTGAAGTCACACAATTCTAGCACGCATGCGCACTTAACGGCGACCGCTCGGTCTCCCGCCATATCTGATTGCCAGTCAGCTGTTACAAGTCATCTAGATACTCGATCAGCATGTTCAACTATTGGTATTAATGTGCCGTGTATGGCCTTCAATATATTGGGCCGTGTAGACAGGCGTTCAATGTTCCGAAATGTATTCAGTGTAATTTACAAATATCGACCTGCCTGAATGATGTTTTAAATATCTTCCACATACATTTCTTAATTAATTACACACCAAATAAATCACCTTGTTTTTCGGTAAAAAACAACTTTTTTCTACAGTTATTCACATACACAATATAAGAGACAAAAATACATTCTAGAGGTGCAAAATGTTCAGGCAATTTTTCTCTATTAATAAACTCTGATCTCTCTTAATGTCTCTCTATATAATAACAGTAAGTCTTTATCAATTACGTATAACAATAACATCAGTAAATTAAAAATAATCAATCAATAATTTCTTTCATTCAAAGATTTCATTACAACTGACGTGTATTAATCAAAAGAAGATTCTGAAGCCTCACCTCATTTCATTGACTGACAGTCGATAGCTTCTTGTGCCCGAGGTTTTTTGTCAAAACGCTTTCTTTTGCGAACAAACGAGAGAAAAGTGCTCCGATATTTCCACCTCGTCTGTTATCTCGAGTGACGTCGTTGTCGCGCTGATTGGTAATTCGACCGAAACACGTCGATTGTTAACGCCTGAGCCACCGAGCTTGTTTGGAAACAATTCAAACACTGATTGACTTGCCAACAGCGATATCGTCACAAGAATCAACCAATCAGAACACACAGATTCGGTTGAATTTGCGTCGAAGTAAAACGACGTTTTATGGAAAAGATATATAATGAAAAACCGTTTGAAAGACAAATACTATCTACATAAGATGGAGATTTTTTGGTTTGTTTCTATATCTTTTCTTTCTATCTCTTACCATCTCTCTCTTCTACAAATTTTCTCTCTTTCTATATCTTTTTTTGTTTTGTTTCTCTCTCTCTCTCTCTCTCTCTCTTTCTCTCTCTCTCTCTCTCTCTCTCTCTCTCTCTCTCTCTCTCTCTCTCTATCTATCTCTCTTTCTTCTAGATATTTTCTCTCTATATATATATAAATATATATATACCTTACTCATCTTTTCTTTATATTTCTTTTTCTTTCTACATATTTTCTCTCAATATATATATATATATATATATATATATATATATATATATTCCTATTCTTTTCTTTCTCTCTCTTTTTCTCTCCAGAACAAAATATACGTCTTTGAGTTAATGATATTCGGATGACAAAAATACGTCAAAGAAAACCTTCCACTCAACTGCATTGTGTTTCTGTAATGACTAGATTTAGATTTTAAAACATACTCTATGTACTCTATGTAATCTATTTGCAGGCTTACGTATTTTCATGAATTGTGCCGTTATATTACAGCCTACTTTCTTCAAACAATATCATCTTGTTGAAAATCCACTTACCTCGCCTATTACGTATGACTTTACTTTACAAGCAATTTACTTATATTTGGGAGAAACGAAAAACACAAAACCTATAAAATGTATATTTTGGCTGAACTACTTTTTTATTTCATCTCTTTTCAAACTTTCTATCAATAATGTATGTTATATTTTTAAAAAGAACCTGTATGTAGCATAATCATAGCAAGTTGGTGTTGGCATATAATTTTTCATATAATTTTTATATAATTGTATATATAATAATTTATTCAATTATATAATATTTGCCTCATAATATTAGCCTTAATTGAGGAAAAATGATTTTGTATCAAGTTTCGATGTTATTAATATATATATATATATATATATATATATATATATATATATGAATTATTATTATTGCCGGAAATACCATGTGTGTTAGAATTATTAGAAAAACGATTAAAATTATTTTCCCAAAGTCTCTTTGAACGTTTCTTTCCAACGTTATTTGAAACGTTGGGAAAATAATTTCAACCGTTTTTCTAATAATTGTAACACACATGGTATTCCCGGAAATAATAATAATTCATATACTATTGACCATGAAAGTTTAAAACATCATATATATATATATATATATATATATATATATATATATATATATATATATATATATATATATATAATTATAGGCTACATATAATTATATTTTTTTTGTAGATGTTCATTATGTGTGTTATTATTTCACAATTTTATTAGTGAAAGTTTTCAAACAGTAAAATACATGAAACAATTTTCGAAGTGTGATATGTATAAAATACCCATTTACATAGCGATCGCTCCTCACAACATTGCAACATCCTTTACCCAGGAGCTGTAATGATCCTTTTATTTGATCGACCAACATGAAAGATAGAAGAGACGAGTATTCACGCCATTAAACGTGAAACGATCGGTCGATCCAGCGTGGTGGCGATATCGAGTCGGACGAAACGCTCAACGATATTTATCGAACACGATGCTGTATGGCCGAGATGGGAAAGATGATACAATATACATTCCATGAATTTCTATCAATTCTTCCCGGGGGAGGAAAATAACAAGTCTGATTTTTTTTAAATCTACAACAACAGTATATACTTGTGTCTACTAAAGAAGGTTGTTACCAATCTTACTAGGAAAACGCCATATATGCGTTGTTCGACGAGCGAATAGTAATAGTATGGAACAAAATGGGTAAAAGCTGCTTCGAGTGGTACCAATTTAGCACATTTTATGTTTTTTCTTCAAAATGGCTGAACCGATCAAGCTGAAAATTCCAAGAAATGTGTATCAAAATGTAATTCAACTTCACGCAAAATTTCATTTTTTGAGAAAATATATTTTTTTTTCCGTCATGTTATTCTAATTTGTATTTTTGAAATTTCTAAAATTCATAAAAATAAAAGTTACCGCTCGATAATGCCACAAAACTATACAGATCTAAGTTGGATGAGGAACCATATTGGAAAAAATTTTGAAGTTGATAGCTGTAGCCGTTTGACCTGTGGAGAACCGACAAAAAAACATGAAAAAAAAAAAAAAAAACATAAAAACGAACACCAATTTTTTTCAGTATGTCAAATTGAATCCTCGCTAAAACTCGTCTTATAAACACAAATACCAACGTTGTATTTGAATAAGTGTAGAAGTTTTAGGAAAATGATTTTTTTTGAAGACATCGGTAGGCCTACATCTTTTCAGAATAGAAGTACCGAAGTTCTTATTTTTTAGTTGGTAGTTGACCTTCTTTTGAGGATAAAAGTGTAACAAGAAAATTCTTGATTATTACGAACTATGTTGAAGTTGGTACAAGTTTTAAAGATTTGTTCTGCCTTATAGGCCTACACATAGCAGACATTGAAAAGTTCTTAAAAGAATTTGTCTGAAATAAATTCTAAAAAATGAAACAAATGAAGAGGCAAATTTATTTTAGCAATTATTCCGAATATAGCCCTAACTTGTTACGAAATCCTTGTTCCCCAATTGAGGCTATGGATGAAAGGTAGGATCGTTTGGACGGGGCACCACAAGGGTGATCTTACCGTCCCACATTCTACGTTCATACACCACATCCCAACTGAAAATAAGAGAATTCATTCTATTCACTAATTCACCCTCTTTATTTTAGAAAAACCATTACCCGGCCAGTCCATTTTTCATACAGCTTGTATATCGTATACAGTTCATTCCAAGTTCATTTTCCAAGTAAACGACACCTCATTTCTTTCCGTTTAGTACCTCTTGTCGTTAAACGTGTCGTTAAACATGTGGTGGAAGTGTGTAGCATATTGCAGCCATGCACTATCTAACGCGATCACGGAATAATACAACAAGCAGCTTACATTGAGTCGGGTACTCTCTAGATCTCAAACTAGATTAGATGCGGCAAAAAAAGAAGAACCAACTCAAGACAAATAAATATTTCAGCGTCTCAAAATCCTTGGAATAGACCAACTTGTAGCTTTTAGGTATCGTTGTATCCACGAAAGAAGGATCGAACCCCCCGCGCGCTAGTGGTGTGAGATAGGTCAGAACGGTCACTCGTAATATCTCTCCTAAGTATCAAGTATATAGGAATGGGTCAAAAAAAATGTTATAAAAAAGGGTAAAAACATGTGGAAAAATGAAAACACGAGAAGATAGTGGTAGCTTGTAATCGGCTTACCTTGTTTTTGAAGCTATCAATCTTGTAGCTTTCAACGGGTGCCATAATGGAAAAACTTAACACAGCGAAAGGGAAAAGTTTATACTATACACAGTTTTTCTCTATGCTGACTATAATAGATAAGTCTGTTCGGATTTTCCTGATAGCAGGAGGTTGTATCGAGAGGTATTGAAGGCATGTTAGATTGATCGGGAATATGTGGAAATGGAAAAGTCTATTCTGTACAGGAAACTCAAGAAAGTCTCGTATAAAAATAATTGCCAAATGGAAGAAATAACCAATTTTCTCAGATGTGATCGTCAAAATTGAATTGTTTTGACATTCTTTCAGTCACAAATACCTTAAATATTATTCACTCAATGACTTGCTTTGGGAAAAATTTGAAACTGTCATTTTCTTTAAGTGTTTGAGGGTGGAATTCGATAATCACCAGGAAAATTTTCATGTTTCAAATAACAATTTTCTATTTTGTTTTTCATCTTTTGTAACTTCTGAGTAAATTCTAGGTTTTTGGCAACACAATATATATATATATATAAATGAATATATAAATAAATATATATATATATATATATATATATATTATATATATATATACATATATATATATATATATATATATATATATATATACATATATATATATATATATATATATATATATATATATATATATATATATATACATATATATATATATATAAATAAATGAATAAATATATATATACTATTATTAAATAATATTATTAGGCCTATTTATACAACTTTATTCAATCTCTAACCATGGAACTCTCAACTGAATCATGCAAGTCGAACCCTGACTACACAAAACATGAACTACCCCCATTCAGCGGTCGAATCAGGTGCGGGGTGGTACTTGTAAGGCGGGGGGGGGGGCTGCTAGTGTTGCTAACAAGACAAACGCTGATGCCGTCTCAGCGGTTTGTTGGTTTGTTGGTTTGTTTATTGACTGATCGTGTACATTAGATAAGTAAAACAAACCCAAGTTGATCACGGAACACAAACAAGAAGTCAAACTAATAATATCTCGAGATCTTGTGTTATGTTATCGACAAGGTGAAGATGCAGCATCCTGTAGCTTACGTAGAGGTGTTCACAAATAAACTGCTTGGGAATAGGTCATACACTTTCAACGCTTATTTATTTACGTTAGAACAAATTAAAGCTCTATGCGATATATGCAATGAAATTCTCACTGTGAAGCATATTCATATTGATTGTTATGAATACTCATCTATCAGACGACAGTTGTCCATGGATATAATGTACTTATACTAGGCAAACGCGGAATGTGCGTTGTGAGATGAGCGTAGAAGCATAGAGTCTATGGTAGAAGACTAGAAGTATGGAAATCTCGAATTGAAAAATACTCTGTCAGCTCAATCTACATCTACAGACCTTGGACTACTTCAAACGCTGAAAAACCTTACATGCTACTTGTTGCTATTTATAGAGCAACCTGTCGCATATACACTTTGCATTACATGTTTTGATCCTGATATTTTATGAAATGTATACTTTTATTGCGTTTTCTTTGTTATTTCTTATCCGATTGTTGTACAAATTATTGAAAATGTGTATGATAGTTGTTTTCATATTCTGTATTCGAAAGCTTTTAAAAAATTTTAGTTTCGAAGTATTTTTCCCCTGGGTTATTTTTACGGGGATTTTCCGAACTTTCCAAATTTTTTCCGGAAAAACCGTCCAACCGATTTTCTTGAAAAACAATTCCAACCTATTCTGGTGCGACACCAATCTGTAGAAAAAGTTTAGAGTTGATTGTTTCTTTTTTCCTGACCTGTATGCCGCGTACAAAATTACACACAACAAAAATTAAAATTAATAAAAACCAAGCCCAAATTTTTTCGGTATATGGAATAAAAATCTTCGCTACGCTCATCCCATTATGTATATTCATGGAAGGAATATTATTATTACCATTATTATTCATTGTGAATAGTAGTTCGTGACATGTCAGAAGAATCTCCTCCATTAGTTTCCATGTCACAGCCCCCGCAATACAGTCCCACTCACCGCCGCCTTCCGTGACAAATGAACTGGTAATATGAACAGCGGTGTCCCAAAGACATTTGTCGGCGTAGATATGTCGCTTACACACTTGACCGAGCTCTTTGAGTAGGGGACTAGTTGCCTCTTGCATTCTTATTGGCTGAGCCAGTGTAGCCGAGTGGAGAAAGCTGAGGTGATATGTTGCAGGGTAAACGGTTTAACACATACAATATGTCCGGTGCAAAAAGAAATGAAAAAGTTTCGTATATTCTTTCGTATAACACAGTCCTGGTGTCAAAGTGCATTGTTGTTTCATTCAAAATAGTCTATATAGATAATTATTTATTAGGCCCGGTGTTACGAATCTTAGTTAAGTACTAATCCACTAACTATTTGTTAAAAGTACGATAATATCATATGTAACCAAGGGTGATAACAAGTTGATCCGCTAACTATTGCTTAATCCACCAACTATCGATTCGTAATACCGGCCCTTATATTAGATAATAATTCAATTATTCACAGGAAGTTAATTCTGTATTTTTCATCAATTTTATTCAAAATAAAATTGATAATTTCAACAGTTGCCAAGTAAAATAAAAGCCAACTATTATTTTATAAAATTGAAATTTTTTCATTGTGAATTAATTTCATGATTGTACTACACTTTATTATAAGATCTATGTGTTCATATCTCGTGTTCTGATTTTGATAATTCAGCCTGATTAACAGTAATTTACTGAATTTTCTAACGGAGTAATTCGTTGCATGTTGGTTTTGGTGGAGGTGCCGTGTTTCTCGCGCAGGAAGTGCTCGTCGTTGCCACGTGCCGCGCAACAGTCGCCTGCGGAGTAATTGACTTGACAAACAAGCTTGTGAACGCAGACAGCGTGTTTCGTTGCTCTCAGCATAACTCTACATTATAGGCTGACCTGTCGTGTACACGAGAGAAAAGACAAATATTTACTCATTATACTTCATTATAATTATCAATCTTAGTATTATCGTATTATTCATATTATCATTATTAATATTATTATTCATTTTTTTTTCCATCATTATTATATTTTTCTGTATATTGGGTACAGAAATATCAATATGATTTATTTTTCACTCTGTTTCTACATAAATAATCTAGGTTTGTGCCAATACAGGAATCATGAAATACTGAACTCGGAGCGTGATTCACTCGGCTACATACCAAATCTTGGAAAATCCAAATCTTGGAAATCTCAGATCTTGGAAAACTCATATCCCCGAAAACCCAAATCTCCAAAAACCAAATGTTCGGACTCTCGGAGATATGGGTTTTCGGAGATATGGGTTTTCTAAGATTTTTTTTTCAAGATTTGTGTTTTCCAAGATTTGCTCAGACGTTTCGGAGTTTACGAAAAATGGGTTTTCGGAGATTTGTTTTTCAAGGATCTGACGAGCTGCCATTGAGGGCCATGTTGTCGTCTCGCTCAGTTGCCCGCTCTCAAATACATACTAACCGTTCCCCTAATGTTCCAGGATCCGAGTCGAGTCTGGACGCCCGCTCCGAGGACGAGGAGCAAACCACGACACTGGCTCCAGGACACGAAGATCCACGAGCCAGCTCGAGAGGACACGAAGATCCACGAGGAAACACGAGGAGCTACGAAGATCCACGAGGAAACACGAGAGTCTACGAAGATGATTACAGTTTACAAAGGAGCGATAACGAAGGCGGTGAAAATATCGATGCATCTCAACAACAATTGACAGGTAATCTTCGTGAAAATTCGTCCAATTACGTCGTTCAATAGCAGCTGGCAAATTGTTATGCTGAATAGGAGGTCGTATACCAACATAACAGCCTTTGTGTTTCTATAGATGTGGGTTTCAACATCAATGACTTTTCAGCTCGGGATTTACTTTTGGAAACACAACTATGTATTTCAAAGGTGTTAATTGCTTGAAACTCTTGAAAATCACTTGAGCAATTCAAATATCACTTTTTTAATATTATTCAATATTGAAATTCAATTTTCAATATTTTCACATCTTTTTAGAATAATCTAGATTTATTTCTTATTTTTTTTCTATATGAAATAATACTGTTTCGGTTTGTTGGGCCTGCAGTCAAGTTAAACTATAGAAAGCCTGTATATGAAGAGAGCGGTCATGGGGGCTTCGACGGCCATGTTTATGCCAATTAAGAGTTCCTATTGTCGGGTTTTTACTTGATCTAATAGCACATTCTTAGCTCAAAGTCAACTTGATTGTAAATATGTTATCAGTTGAAAGTGAATTACACGTCGCCTGCCTATAGGGCCCATATGACGGAGAGTTAAGGGGGTGGGTGCATGGTGCCTATACAAATCGAGACATTTATCTTTACTATTTTTTTCCATTTTCAAAAACCAGTGTAATTGAATGAAAAGTTCACATCTCCATGATAACTTCATGCAATTTAATTAATATTCCATTTTATTTTTGTAAATTCAATCAGTTTTGAGATAATACGTGAATGAATTTCATCACATTCTTTTTATTCATTGGCGTATTATCTTGAAACCGATTCAATTCACTGAAATAGAATGTCATATTAATTAAAGAGCATGAAATTATCTTGGAGATGTGATTTTTTCATTCAGTTACACTGGTTTTTGAGCGTAGAAAAAAAATTAGTGAAGGTGAATTTCTCTATTTATATAAGCACCGTGCATGCACCCCCTTGACATTTAATAAGCGACAGCCATGTTTTTGCCAAAACAAAGTCACTCCATGATCACTGTAATTCACTCTCTTGCATGACATGTAGGCTCTCTCTATGACACCCACATCACGTGATCCCTCTATTCTCTCTCTCTTCTCTCTATTCTCTATATTCTTCTCTCTATTCTCTCTTGTTTGAAATAACAAGAACCGGATTAAGGCGTCACACATTTAGCTGGAACACGTTGAGAGCGTCCTGATGGTATGATTCTGCGCGTCGCACGAAACTGCCAATTCCCGTCTTGAAGTGCTCCCAGAGTCCCGCGGGAACACTGTGCTTCCCGGATATAACTCGGGATAGAATGCTTGAGCAAGCAGGCCAACCTGTCCAACTAATACTGGGAACAGTGTTTGTGATCGGTAGGGAAGACAGAATTAAGGGGGACCTATTATATCCACGGCGTCATATTTTTAGTGTGAATGTAACATGTTAACGATCGTATAGTGGCTTTACGTCTGAACACATTGTAGTGAAACTGCTTCACATCATTCAGAGAAGTATCTTCTAGGATACTGTCGATCCTTCACAATATTTTATTTGTAATTATAAAGGTACGCGGTGAGGTAAAAATTTGGTCACCAAAATATGGAGTGTTACGTGCAACTGATCTTTCTACCTTTATTATCCAAAAATTTGGATCATTAGTATTTTCAAAAAATATTTTCTGCATTATGATACCAAAACATATTTGTTATATTTATACATATCAAAATTCGAGAATTTTTTAAGAAATATTAGGCCTATATCTAATCGAGAGGTAGAAAAATTATTAAAATATAAAATACATATTCGGCCCATTTTTAATTACACAGAATCTACCTACACAGAACTTGCACAATATTTCACCAAACAAAACAAGGATTCCATTTCCATCAGCTCTTAAATTCTAATTAAAAATATTCCCTAAAGATTTGCGTTGAGTTATGGCTCCCGAACAACTCCTTACGGGAACAGGGAATTAAAAGAGGGAAGAGAGTCGAACACATCTACCTTGAAAAGAGATGCGATGAAACTAGCAAAGTTCTGATAGCATACCGTGGGTCTATGTAAAGATAGATTTATGGTCCATGAATCAGATCTCTTATTGAAATCCAGTCCAATCTATTACATACTTTCACAAAACGTTTTTAATAGATTTTAATCCCGGGAGTATAAATCAATCTTTTGATAGAAACGAGAAAAACGAATCTGGATTTAGGTTCTTTGTTCGCCCTACATTGCCTGTTATCTGTGAAATATTACATTTGACAAGTACAATAGGCCCCTATACAAGTGTAAGCTCCAACGGTTTCCTACCAAATCAATGACAGTCAATTTGTACTTTATTCTTTGTTTGCTCATGAATTGAATATAATTCCGCGAACATTATCGAAGTTGAAAATATTGACGTTTATTATGACTAGGGAAACGCCATATATGCGTTGTTAGACGAGCGGATGGTAATAGTATGGGTAAAAATGGGTAAAAACTGCTTCGAGTGTTACCAATTTAGCACATTTTATGTTTTTTCTTCGAAATGGCTGACCCGATCAAGCTGAAATTTTTTAGAAATGTGTATCAAAATGTAATTCAACTTCACTCTTAATTTTGGATTTTTTTTCCCGTCATCTTATTCTAATAGGTATTTTTGAAATGTGTAAAATTCGTAAAAAAGAAAGTTACTCCCCGATAATGCCACAAAACTATACAGATCTAAGTTAGATGAGGAACCATATTGAAAAAAAGTTTGAAGTTGATAGCTGTAGCCGTTTGACCTGTGGAGAACCGACAAAAAAACAAAAACAAACAGAAAAAACATAAAAGAAAACATAAAAACGAACACCAATTTTTTTCAGTATGTCAAATTGAATCCTCGCTAAAGCTCGTCCAACTAAGAGTATATAAAAACTAAAATACATCAATACATATAGATTACATAAGAGTATATAAAAACTAAAATACATTAATACATATAGATTACATAAAGTGATAAGCATAGTTACTCGAACCTATTCAATAAGACCTGATATAACAAAAGCTATTCTAATGAAGATCTTGATTGAAGGTAAAATATAAATATTCTTGATAATAAATAATCTTGATAGCAGTAGAGAGGACACCGAAATAGCAGTCGGTATAATGAATTATGAATGAAATGAATTTAAAAAAAATGATATTTGAACAATGAATTCAATGTTTTCCGAGCTAAAAAGCTTCGTTCTATTTTCACAGTTCCTTTTTGTGTTTGTGCCTAACAATCTGTTTGTTTTGTTTGTAGAACTGGACGACGCTCAGTCTCAGCAGAGATACATAGTGGAAACAATCACCATGACAACGGTCACCGAGCGGCGCATCGTCCGAGAAGCCGACGACTCGCAGAAACGGTCTCAAAACCCGAGTCCAGACGGTCAAAACCCCGACTCTGGCAAGCTGGGCGGCATCTTGAAGGGCGGTAAACAGTGGAAGAGCGACAAAGTCAAGGGAACCAATCCCGAGTACGAGGAAGTGACGTCATTCGCATCGCCCGGAACCCCCGACGACGCCGACAGCTTCGAGAAACGGAACGTCCGGTTTACCCGCGACTCCGAAGGCACCCAAACCGACGAACAGGAAGAATTAGAAGAAGCTGAAAATGACTCTTCAGGGGAACAAGATCCAGGGAAGCTGGAACAACCTTCTCCAGACTCCACGGAGTTGACCTTGACATTCAAGCTCGGTAACCATGTCCTAGTTGCCAATAGCTTGAACCCTAACTCTGCAGTGCGCCAGCTATTCCCCGCGCAACGGTTCCCTTCTCCGAACCAGAAACTCCCTCAGGACTCCGAGGACGAACGCCTGGAGAACGGCGACGTCAACAAATCCACGCCACAACAATACCTCGTGACGTCAGAGTCACTGAAGTTGTTCGAAGAGTCGAAACGAGCGCGTGTGTCGAATTATTACAACAATCAGGAGAGTAATTTAGCGAACAACGGTGACGATGACGTACCTGTCAACACGAACCTTATCAAACGCACGATCGAGCGTAATACGTTGCGTCGCAGTTTACTACGCTACGAGCCTGGTAAACATAAACGCTGCATGAAGCGTAGCGATGAGAACTCGCTGGTCGAACGTATCAAACTACTGACTTGTGACGTAGACGAACCTATCTACGATTACGATGAGAACGTTGAGCGTACTAGTCCCACGGGCGAGGAGTCGAAACCAAATACCATGAACACTGATCTCAAGAATAACGTAGCTTCTCCGCACGAGATGGTTTCCAATGGAGTTCGTCTCTCACCTTCTTCGTCGTCTTCGTCGTCAGGATCGACAGCTTCCACGTACAAAAAACTGACCGATTTGTTTGCTAGACGAAACGAGAAACCACCCCAAGACCAAGTGGACCACATGAACATGTCGCAAGAGTATCTCGCCAATGTAGATTATAGTAATTCCGTGTACCTTAGTCCTCCGGATCTGGGAAATGGTTTACCTCTTCATGTGACTCCTCCTAAAGACTTCGGCGTCGAACGAGGCGGCCAACAGAACTTCATCTCTCCTCGAAGTGTGATGACGAAGACTTCGTCGACTTCTGAAGCCAGGAAACAGTTCTTGTCGACACTAGCGCCCCTGACGGCGTGTGTTGGTGCCGGCGTGGGGAACGGAGGGGAAGAAGGGGATTACTACCACGTGTCACCGGGAATGCTGCCACATAATTTAAGAGTTGGCGACAGGACTAGTGTGGCAAGTACAAACACAGAATCCGGATACAGTTTGAATGATATCGATGAAGTGTTAGAAGATGAAAACTCGCAGCCGCAACCAGATTTAGTTGCTGGTACACAAACGTATCAGGCGGATAACAGGCCAGCTGTTCCGTCGAAGAGTGCGGCCGTCAAAAGCTTGTCTAACGGTTCTGGACCAGCTGGAGTATCGTCCAAACAAACGGAGACCCGAGGTAAGGTGGCTGGTATCCAAGGAAACGCACAGAAATCAACCGGCAATACCAAAGGAGCAGGAAATCAAGCAGGTGGTAATAAAGTAGCAGGAAAACAGAAGGCGGTACCGGCACAAGGTGCAGCTTCCAAAACGCCGACCAGTGCACAAATACAGGATCAAACCGACGAACTGGCACTGTTCGTCCAGCAAGACGCGAGTCGAACAGAAAGAATCAAGAAACGTTACAGTTTGAATTCTTCTCCGCCGAACAATTCCGACGACGAAAACGACGATTACGGTTTCAATCGGCGTCCATCTGTCCGCGGAATCAAACCTCGGTTCGGTTCCACTGAGGAAATAATGCAACAAATGCAATCGCAGATGCAACCCCCTGGTTTGGCGAGTAATTCAAGAGTTGGTAATCATGCGTCATGGCCATATCAGGTAGAAACTCCACCGAGGAAGGGTGTACCAGTTCGCAGTCCTCAAATGCCGTGCGTCCAAGAGGAGAACGTCGTATATTACGGCAACTACAACGGCAATGGCTGCACCAATCAGAACTTTGTCGGGCAACAGGTGTGCGGTAACCACGCCCACGTCGGTTGTGGCCACCAATCAGTGGGCTGTGTTCAAGCAGAGAACCACGGGAAAGACACCATGGGAAGGAAGTACGTTTCGAACAGCATGATTTACGCGTCCACGGGAAATTTATATGAGAATCAAAATCAGATAATGCGGGTTGGTTGTGGAGATGCACACGTGTATGGCAGTTTAGGGGTTCGTTATTTACACCATCAAACCCATCTCCAGCACCCCCGTACGAGTTCACCCCCTCCCCCGGGCATACACAGGGACTATCAAGCTTATAATGGTGGTACCATGATGGCTGCCAGCGAGGGTCTACCGCCGTGCATGCACCACGACCCCAGGTTCACGGCAGACCTCCAGAACTGCCAACACAACAAGGAGAGACGCTTCTCGGGCGACGTGCTGCCGCTGAATCCGAAGGAGCCGAGGTACGCGGTGGACGCGACGCCCAATCAGAAGGAGATGCGATACACGGGTGAGGGATTACCGACTCCGATGCCGAACTGTACACACCTTGAGCGCTATGCAGACCTTGCCATTACGAATCCTGCCGATCCTAGATATTATCAGACTGAAATGAATTCGAATCAAAGATACGCGGGGGTCGGCGAAGTCGTTGCGAGTGATGCGCCTAATTCTGTTTATCAAGACACTCGTGTGTCGCAAAGTCTTGACCGCAACTTCACGGCACGGCGTTGTGCTCAGAATTCAGTTCCTCAATTGCGAATGAGTCCGACTTCCTCCTCGCAAACACAACAATACCAAACCACTCTCTCTGCAACAAGTGTCCGTATGGCAGCTCCTTTCCCCGATCCGAACATCACCGCCATCATCGATCCTCATTACAGTACCTATCGTCCTCCTGCGTCCCAGATCCGCGTCAATATCGCACCGCAGCAGCAGACCGTCAAGGTACCTTATCCAGGACCTCCTGTCCAAGTCCACCTGATGGCCAGAGGAGTCCAGAGTGAGAGTCCTCAGCGGTGTGGGTCTCCGGCTCTGGGGACGTCGTCAGGAGTTTATCAGCAATGCTTGATGGCGCGTGGTACGCAGACAGCGGCCATGCAGCAGAGCTACCAGGGAAGAGGGTATTACGGGCAAGTGGCGGAACATGCAGGAGAAGGGTGTCAAGGATATGAACTAGGATATCAGGACACTCAAGGAGGTATTCAGCAGAATAACCACGTCGAAACAGATCCTAATCAATCGGCTGAATTAGACAGTAACCAAGTTAATGAGAAAACTATTCAACAGAATGGTGGTTATGATATCCAGAATCAGTTTCGTCCTCAAATGAATTGTTTGAATCAGTCGTCGAATCTGTCGCCGACGAAGTACAGCACTGAGCGAGGCGTTCCTGAGGGAGCGGCGAGCGTCCCGACGAACTTCCCACAGGACTGTCAGTACTCGGGCACGACGAGCGCGACGAGCCCGACGGAACCGACCAATCAGGTGGCGGCTACGGCGATGACGTCACAGCCCGGTGTCTACTACGCGATGAATGTCTGACAAAGTGAAGAGTGTTACTACTATTGGAGTTCGTACACTTCGAACGAGTAAGTTTTCAAAGGGATGATTTTCATGAAATGCTGCATTATCAAACGATGGGAAAGTATTTTTGAAAACTGAGAATTATATCGGTTTGTATTCGTCAATGGAGAAGGCGGGTGTTATAATTTTTTTTTTTACTTTTTTGGGGATTGAAATAACTGTCTCTATTATTCACTAGGATCTCTTTCACATTCTTGGTAGTTCGTACTTGATATATAATTCGTAATTGAAGGTATTTTCAATTCAATTTCATGACCAGAATTGTCCGACTTATTAATAAGTATTCATGTACAAATGTAGTTATACATAATTATACTTATAGGAAGGAAAAGGCCGTGGATAAAATGAGCACAGTATTTACCGCTGAGATCATAAGTATATAAAATGTAGGCTATGTGAATCCGAATATATGTATTTTTCACAATTACAATTATAACAATGAGTGTGCAGTCATGAAGAAACAAGAAAGAATTATTTTCTCATGTTTACCAACATGTCTTCTTGTCACTCAATCATATATAAGCTCTCGGAAATTCTGTGAATAATTTTCTTATTGCCTTCATAATAATTATTCAAAAATTAAAAATAAACAGTTTTCTATAAACTGACTCATAGATTACTCATGTAACCGTAATGAAAAGCAATAGTCACAAAACCAACCCCTTCAACCCTCAAAAACATAGCCAAAAGACTCTTAGACTAAAATATTAAATTACATTTTATAGGAAAATTTGAAATATGATCGTCTGTATAAACACAATTAATAAAACTAATATAAATAATCAATAACTGGGACAAAATTTTGATTAAAAAAAATATTGTGTGTTTTCTTGTACATTCGGTCATTTTTACTGTAATATCCGGACTGATAATTCATTGTGTCATCAAATTAGCCGAGATTCTAATTTATGAATCGGTATTTGATGGCTAAGACTTACTGTAGGCCTACTTTATATTTCCAACTGACGGTCTAGTAATTCTGTAATATAGTTTGTATTTCTGTGTTGCTAACAAACAATAGTTATTTGTGAGTAATAGAGAGAAAATAGAACATTTGGTCCATTAAGAGTTCTTAGTATAATTATATAGTGTTCTCAGAATGAAAAGATCTCAGCGAAGATCAAAACAGAGGATGGCTTTCCAAAAATGCGATGCGTTACCCAATTGCAAAGACAAATTGTAAAAATAATCGATATATTTATTTTTCAGAATTTATCTTTACAATAATATAAAATCGAACAGTAGTGTTCGATATTAGACGCCGAACAAGATACAAAACGCAACGCAATACGCATTCTTGGAAAGCCAAATAATAAAACCAAAAACGTATTTTAATGTGCATTTCTGAATGTCGAAATCAAAGAAAGTGTATGGATTTTCCGGATGTGTTAGCGTTAATGTTATAGATTTGACAATTAATTCAATTGTCGCCGATGTTTATAATTATTGTTAATGTTATTTGAAATTTGTAATGGTGCCAAAAAAAAATAGAACTCCTAATAATATGTGAGATCTGTAATTAAAACCAAAATAATGTTTTGAGTAGATAGACTATATAATAGTTGAGCCTATAATGAAAGAAACAAAAAAGTGTATCTTTATAAAAATAGATGTTGGAGTAAAACCTAAAAGTAGAAAAACCTTAAAATATATAATATTTCCATACCAAAATTAATGATAAAATCGAATGCCAAAAACAAACATAAGTGTGTATAAATATAAGTTGTTTCATTAAAGGTGCCACATTTTTAATAAATATAAGAAATAATATTTGAAATCGGCTCCGATAAATGCGGATTTCTGTCACATGATTACACAAGAAGTGTTGTACAGACATTTTGTAATCGAACTCCGTGTGATCAATGTGACACAGACTTACACGAGTGTGTTGTAGATGGGTACACATAGTAAATATATCGTACAATTCGAGTCAGATTGAAGATTATTATCAGAGAATTTTGTTCATGGCACAGAAACCTTGTATTACATGGGACTTCTAAATAAATATACATGCATAAATATATATATATATATATATACGTGTATATATATATATATATATATATATATATATATATATATATATATATATATATATATATATATATATATATATATATATATATATATATATATATATATTAGCCCTTCTAATATATGATAGTATTAGAATATTATGAATGAATTAGATTCTCTATCCGATGCTCTCACTATACGAGATATATATCAAACATATATTAGATTATATATATATATATATATATATATATATATAATATAATATAATATAAAGTAACATGAGTCGGTAGGTAAAGAAGAAGCTCGTCTACCAACATAACAAAACATAATATAATTTATATAGTTGTCGCATTTTTAATGTATCTTGATTAGTAATGACAAGTTATACTAAAAGAAATGCAACTTCATCTTTCAAAATCATTGAATCTTCAAGTTTCAGCGAGATTCTATCAGAACTGAAGTTTTTAAAATTATTTGTAGTTGGTAGACAACCTTCTTCTTACGCGAACACAAGTATACGATCAACTGAGAATATTGTGGGTAGAAATGAAATGAATATAGGCAGTGACACGGAATGTAGGCCTACATTATCATGATCTCTTTCAAATCGAGACATCAAAGGCAGCTAAACGCATTCAAATAGAGCACGAACGTACATGCATGCCGATATATAGGTGTATATATATATATATATATATATATATATATATATATATATATATATATATATATATATATATATATATATATATATATATATGTATGTATATATATATAGTATATATATATGTATATATATTATATATATATATATATATATATATATATATATATATATATATATATATATATATATATATATATATATATTGCAATATCGTAGAGATATTCTACTTTAGGATACCGTTTCAGTCACTTTGAAAGCGTTCGTTTCAAAAGAGAAGATTTAAATAATTGACAGAAAACGGTAGAAACGATATTGAAAATGTAACTTTTGCGTATGTTTTATATGTACAGAATATTATATCACAAAAAGTGAAGAAACTCATTCAAATGAGAATATAGTGCAACTGTGAGGACGATTGTATTAAAGTAATTGAAAGTTGAAATAATTGAAGTGTATAAATTCTCTGTAGATCGGAGTATTCATATACAAACTGAAATCATTCCAATATTTGTAATTAGCCATTATCTTTTGAAGTTGTTACAAAAATGTTACACCCTATAGTTTTTCTTATCAGTCTATGAGAGTCGATTTAGTGAAATTTTATTTTGTGTATGTGACTTTTGAACGGTATGAGATATGAAAATTCTAATACGGAGGTAATACATATATTTTTAATACTTTCAAGAAGGTATAAGTAAAAACTATTCAAACATATTTTTTATTTATTTATTTACCTTTGATCTATACATGGTACAAATACAGGCTTAATAGGTATTTACAATAATTCTATGTTAATAATTCATCAATTGTTCAATAATTATATTCTATGGGAAGGTGAGGTATTCATTGATATTATAGTAGGGGTTGGCACTGAGGAATTTATTAAGTGATGATTTGAAAGAACTAATTGAGGGGAGGACTTTATTGAGGCTGGTATTGAAAAGAGTGGAGCATAGACGTTGGGGGCATTTAGATGATAGAGTGTAGTTATGAGGAGTGATGAAAATGTTGGATTTAGTTCTGGTGGAGTGAGAGTGTATCGAGGAGTTTGGGAGAAAAATCTCGCATAATTATCAAGAGTATACAGCTTAAAATGTGTATTTTTAACTGTATATACGCTTGACAATGCGACAAGAGTTAAATAGTTATAACTTATACCGTATTGAAGTGATTGAAAATACCTGTGTTTTAAAAATCTCCGCATTAAAATGTTTGATATCTCGTACCGTTGAAAATTCATCTCCAAAAAACTGATATTTCGCTAAATCGAGTCTCATGGACTTGAAATATTGTTATAGTTTTTCTTAGGATTGCTTAGTGTTTACCCAGGGACGTTAATATACAATACGTCTAGCAGGAATTGTTTTACTTTACCTACTATATACAAATAGAAGAAGTAACTTATACCAAAGAGATCAAAATAATACATTTAAATTTAAAACTAATTTATAAGTAAACGGATAAACGGTTATAGTTATAATATTTAGGTTTGTAACTATTGTGCATTTTATTTGTATATTTTAATTTCTTCGTATTGATAGACCATTACAATAAAACTAATAAATTGTCATAATTATGAGATACTAAATTGGTAATTAAATCTCAAACTACAAGAATTTCCAATCTTAATATTTAGATTATACCCCTTTTATAAATTGATTGTATTGCTAGAGTCAAGAAAAGTTGAAGTTGTGCATATGCGCTCATAAAAATGAAGAAATTCATCCTTGCTATTTTTTTCTAGGTTCACGAACCTAGACGTAATTGAAAAACCAGAGTAGTTGTAAGAAATGAGGCCTATATCAATCCAAGATAATTTTATGATCTTTAAATAATATGACATTTTCTGTTTTAAAATAATACGTCTACGAATTTCCTCGCTTCTTGGTATTTATTGACGTATCATCTTGAAACTGATTTATTTCACAAAAATATAATGTCATATTAATTGAAGAGCGTAAAATTACCTTGGGGTTGATGTATTTTTTATTCAATGACACTGTTTCGTGAACCCGGATAAAACAATTCAAAATGAAGTTCTCTGTTTTTATGAGCACCTTGCATGGACCCCCTTAAGAAGGCCCACCATGGTTATACACATGCATATCAATAAGAAATTTGTTTCCTAAATACGATATGCCTAAAACAGTTTTTGAAATTTTTAGTTTTGCAAGTTATATCCTTTCTGTGCCAATCGATTTTTCAAATGAATTTAGAAGAGCCTAATTACTTAATTAACGAGGAATGTAATTAATTACTATAAATGTGTGGAAAAACATTCCTTAAACGGTATTTTGTATCCGTTTGAAATGATTAATATAAATGTAATACGAGTACAACTTTGAATAACTGCCAGATTGAATAATTTAAAATTATATTTAGATTTTTTTTAAATGTTCATTTATAAATTATTTATTCAGTTCATTTGTAGCATTGATTCATTTCATTCTAGTTATCGGTTTTTCATGTTCCAAAACTGCCCATTATTATATTGTTATATAATATATAATATATATATATTGTTTGTATAAACATTCTGTAATCTAGTTTGTATCTACTTATGAATGATAACAGATTGTTCAAGTTAAAACTTATTTAATTAGCATTTTTATTTCATCATTTTTAATTTTATACTCGATTTTGATATGCGCGATCCTGAATTGTATTTAACACTTGAAAAACAGTATTAAATTATTATGTTTTATGATGCAAGATACATGATATTGATTGTTTGTTATTTTAAGAGAAAAAAACAGGTAATTTCACGTTGTGAAAAGAGAAACCATTGATGCGATTTCAATGATGATAGTTTTAAAATAGCTAAGAGTAGAGTGTGAATCGTCTCTATCTTAGGCATTGATTGTATTATATTATGTGACTATGATGTAAGTAAGATTACGATGTGTAATGAATTTGTTCCAACTTGAATTTGATGGACACTTCCACGTTGAATAGTATTATAAATAAAGTATATATTTATGTCTTCCGTAATGTGTTGAGTGTTTTTATTTATTAACCGAGGGGTTAGCAACCCCTGAAATCCGGTGTACATTTGCCATGAAATCCCATTGAAATCCCCTTGAAATCACTAGAAATACCCTTGAAATCCGCGTGAAATCTCTTGAAATCTCTGGTATCACCTGAAATCAGGTGTACACCAAATTTGCGAGTTGTAAACCCCTCGTTATTAACTCTTGATTTGAATAGTAAATTTCTTTGTGTGTATGTTTACGAACCAGTATAATTGAATGAAAAGTAACTTCAAGAAAATTTTACGCTCTTAAATTATTACGACATCCTATTTTTTGGTGTGAATTCAATCAGTTCTATCATCCCAGTATTGACCTGAACGACAAGGAAAACCACGAAAAATCCCGGTCAGGATGGTCGACCATGGCTGGAATCGAACCCGGTCTTCTGAATGACGGTTGAATGTGCTAGAGATCAATCTTTTCTCACAACTATTCGATCATGCAATATACTAATGATTGAGGAATTATACGTGGTTATGAGGTGTGGGGGTGGGGGGAGGTCAATATGGTGTTTCTGTGACGTAATAGCTTGATTTAATACACGTCAGAGCCAACTGCCGCGCCATAACGACCCACGGCCCATACTAATAATACTACACCATAGGGTCCATGGACATTACACTATACGTGAGGTGGAGCTGCTTATAATGTAACTATGACTGGGACAAATCAGTTTATTCGTTGTGAGATAAGTGAGATAATTATACGGAATGTACGGTACTTGAGAGCTATATATATACAACTTGATTTTGAAACTATCAAGCCTGCATTATAACTCTCAGCATCCGTTATTCCATGTAACCCTAAACTTTAGACTCAATCTTTGACAATTTTTGCCAATATAATAATGGATTCTAGAAGCAACCGATTTCAATTTTCCAGTTTTATGCATTGATAGTTAGGCCCGGTTTTACGAATTTGGATTACCGCCCCAGTCAGTTTACTATTAATTACCCTATAACTATCGATAGGTAACAGATGAGCGTTTTACTTATAATCCATGATGGCAAAAGTTGCCTGATTATTTGTGAACGGATGAACAGTAATTTCTTTCAACGATTGTCAGAACATTTTGAGGCACACTGCTGTGTGCACCAGTTCGTTGCCTAACGCACGCGCTTCTGCAGAATGCAAATGTCGGCTGTCAACAACGTGACGGAGTCGAAGAAGAAAAGGAATCGCTCGGTTAACTTCAACGACGACGAGTTGGCTCGTTTAGTGTCTCTTGTGGAAAACTATAAGAACATAATTGAGTTCAACACGACAGATTTGTTTTCCTAGGGGCGCATTCCTGTACGAGTTAATCCGATTTTAGTGAAGATAATACCGAAAAACAGAAGAGAAGAAAAGCGGTATTGTGCTATATCAACAGCCCATACACGGCCACCTTTAATTGTGGGTTTAAGTTAAGACTGGGTTTATCTTGTACAGGAATGCCCCCCCAGCTGGAGTCGGAAGGTAAGCCATCCCCCTAATAGTGAATAAACTCAACCTTTCTTACAAATCCAGGCCAAGTTCTAATCCAGGCTCGTCTAGCATGTACTAGGCCAGAGGTCTATAATACATTCGTAATATAATGTATCATATAGTAGATATATTTATAGGTTATAGTAGCCTATACTAAATGTAGTACAGGCATACTGAATGCCATCTGTTATTTAGGTAATCCACTAACTAACCGTTCGTAAAACCGGAGTGAAATAGAAATACCGGTTAGTTAGCTGACTAACTTTTTGTTATCACCCTTGGTTACGTATGTTATTTTCGTAATTTAATCAATAGTTAGCGGATTAGTACTTAACTAACGCCCGGTATTACCTATAGGACAATATAGCTTACTCTATAACGTCCTGAACTGTCATTCAGAGTACCCGGGTTCGATTCCCGCCATGGTCGACCATCCTGACTGAGAAGGGTGGACCATGCAGTTGCAAGCGCACTGAACTGTCATTCAGAGTACCCGGGTTCGATTCCCGCCATGGTCGACCATCCTGACTGAGAAGGGTGGACCATGCAGTTGCAAGCGCACTGAACTGTCATTCAGAGTACCCGGGTTCGATTCCCGCCATGGTCGACCATCCTGACTGAGAAGGGTGGACCATGCAGTTGCAAGCGCACTGAACTGCCATTCAGAGTACCCGGGTTCGATTACCGTCACAATCAACCATCCTGACTGAGTGTACTCGTGGTTTCCCACAGTCGGTAAAGTGATCCTGGAATGGTTCCTTGAAGACAAGTTACGACCGCTTCTTTTCCACTTTCCTCACGCCTAAAAAAAATTGCCTTTTATTATGTCGTTCATCATTCACGTACGCCAATAGATCTTAGTTACCGTGCAGCACGGCAGTAAAGCCAATATGAGTGAATTAATACAAGAGCCATATTTGTCACATTGATGGACGATCGATCTGGGGATAACTCAATGGATTTTATTTCATGGCGTATTCAAATATTCCATCACTTTCGACCGCCCTTCGTGGCTCAGTCGACATGGACAAAAACTGAGGTCATAACGGCCGTGAGTTCGAGTCCTGTATAAACCTTCTGTGTTTGTGTACATTATTTATAAATTATTCCTTCATTCTTACCCCCAAATAACCTAGCTGTTGCTGTCTTTTAGCATCAATATAGAACACCATATACCGATAGGCCTATATATAATTCGCTGATCGAAACTCCCGATTATTAATGATAACCGACAGGGGAACGGTCGATCGGGCGCACCAGCTCTGAGTTGTGTACCGGGGTAGAATTGAAGGTTCCGATCGACCGTCCCGCCTATCACACAGCAATAGCGCAAGGATGGTTAGCTCCTTCATCTTGAGCGGAAATGCGGAAGAAAGAAGGCTTCGAGCGACTGTCTCCTTATCTCACACTACTAGCGAGCAAGTGTTTCGAGCAGGCATGCAGTGGGGCCAGGGCGGTCCAGGGCGGCGCCCTGGTACTTTTTTGGGGAGCAGGGCTTAGCCCTGCTTCCAATTTTAAAGCGGAGGCATGGCGGCGTAGGGCGCTGATCTTTGGTAATCTGTTATTTTATATCTTATGGGACAAAGTACATACTAAAATGAAAATCTAGTAATAATAGTAATAATTAACTTGAGCAGTCCCAGTCTGCCAGCCACGTGCAAGGACCAAAACTTACTGGATATAATTGTTTATAAAAACAATTTTCAAACTTTTTCCCTGCGGGGCGTTGCGGGGGGCCAACCCACCAACAATTAAGAATCGCATCGACTGCTATTTGAATTACATATTGATCTCTATGCGAAATTTTGGGTATATCTCGTTATTTTTACGACAGCACCACTGCCGGGAAAGACGTCGTGACGCCACCGCCACTGCTCTGGCACTTTATTTTCTACGACTACACCACTGGTTTCGAGCCTTCTTCGTGGATACTAAACGTACTCACATCCCTAACACTGAATCTCTGAAATCACCTGAAATCTCTGAAATCACTTGAAATCCCTGAAATCACTCGAAATCCCTGAAATCACCTGAAATCACCTGAAATCACTTGAAATCACCTGAAATCCCTGAAATCACTTGAAATCACCTGAAATCACCTGAAATCACTTGAAATCACCTGAAATCACCTGAAATCACTTGAAATCACCTGAAATCCCCTGGAATCTTGAAATCTGAAATCAGGTGTACACCAAATTTTCGAGTTGTAAACCCCTCGGTTTCCGCCCCAACCCCACACCCACACACATCCCATGCCGCCCTTAGCATGAGATCATAGCCCTTGTATAATAGTTATTAATTCAGCAAGGATGTCAAGATGTCTGCAGAATAAACGATGGGTTTGAGATCACGACTCCTGCTTGACAGAAGAGGCACTGACGCATTCTGGTGCCAGTGGATTGAACCGTGGCGCATGTAATTACAGAATTTACCCAAGTGTTTGCATTGATAATCTAATGTTATTAATATCATATTAGGAAAGCCAACAGCGTAGTGGAATATGGAAATTTAGCAATTACTTTATGTCGAGTATCGCTGAAGATTGAACTTAGTATATAAGCCTATTACAAAATGATGTAGACAAATGTGTAGGTCTGAGTTGAATTCGATGAACATTTCTATTCTGCTCAAAATGTATGTTTTTCAATTTATATAGGCCTATATATATATTTTTTTGGCTTTTATGTTGGGTTAAGCGACGCACTGTAATGATAGCGAAGATCTATTGGCGTCGGATGGATGATTAATGAGATGATGGAATGATGAGATGAAGGTATCTTCGGTGTGGTAATGGAAAGAATAGTGGGAAGGAAGCGGTCGTGGCCGATATTGTAGGATAATTGAATGATGGAATGATGAGATGAAGGTATCTTCGGTGTGGTAATGGAAAGAATAGTGGGAAGAAAGCGGTCGTGGCCGATATTGTAGGAACCATCTCAGCACTAGCCTATAGACTGCAGAGAGAAAACACGAAAAACCCCTGTAGGCCTAAAGATGGATGGCGGCGGAGAACGAACCAGGTCCGACTTACCCCTCATGTAAAATAACAGACGTCGTATGAACGGGTTTACAAAACAAACATTAATTATTTCTTTTAACAATCTGTCACGTCTCGACATACAAAACCATAAACCAGATTAACTACTGGCCATCCCGTGTTCGAGAGCCGGTCATGTCACGTGGTATGTCGGTAAACTGCGCTTTAACTGCAATACCGACCGTTACCTGATGGCTACCTATCAAGCTGTGGGACAACAAAATAGTTTTACTGCAAATTACTTCCCTCTAACGACATTAGCGCTTTTACGTGATCATGTTACGACGGGGGATCGTGGAAACGGCTGTGCGACGGATGTAAGTGCTGCGCATTCTAGCGGTCGAGATTAGGAACTCGATTGAGGTTTCAGTCATAAAATACTGTTGATCAGTAATATGGGGTGAAATTTACTATCATTCTATAAGTTGTGGTGTTATCACCATAACAGTTGTTATCACCATGGTGATAATAACTTTGAACTGCCAGTTAGAACTACTCCCAGGTTGGTAATTCCCGCTCTTGATCAAAGTAAAACTGTAATATGATAGACCTATATTTCTAAATATTGAAAGTAAATAGAGAATCGAAAATATCGAATGAAAGGTAGTAAGTGTGCAGGGGCGGACTGGGCTATCTGGCTACCGGGCATTTTTCCGGTGGGCCGCCTCACTTAGGGCCGGCCGGAGGCCAGCATTTATAGTTTATGCAAATATAAACTCATTGAAATAAACCAATAATTTTATATTTGCAACACAACACTACAGTTCTGCAGAAAGTATGCTATGATGCGAGTGGTATTCGTACGATACAGCATTCACAATTAAAAGTAAAACGCAGAAAACATATAATTAATAATATAATTTAGTATGTTATTATTATAGTATGTTATAGAGGAGACGTAGGAGGAAGAGGACTTGGGACTGGCTAAATCAAGTTGATATGTTGTGCACTTGTGAAATGAACTTACCTAACTTTGTTAGAAATGTATTTAGAAATAAATAAAAAAAAAATCTTTCACAAGTCTTCCGATAAGGACTGTGAGGCAGTGGGTTGATGAATACATTTATGATTTTAAAAATACAATGCGCTACTTGTATCCACAATTTCAACAAAGAAGATTCCGACCTCCAATCGACCGTCTCCACATTCCTAATAATAGGTCAAACGCATACCGCCAATCCCCGTTTACTTGATGCTCCATACAACAGAACTCTTAGTAGGGCTGTTTGAAAAGATTTGCCAGGGCCGGAATTATCCCCAGTCCGCCCCTGTAAGTGTGACTTGTGAGGCAATATAGTGAAAAGTTTTTTATTTTTATCATAGAATAAAGAAATATTGTATTTCTTTATTCTATGGTTTTATGTAATAAAATATTCTCCTATTGAATTATATTTTCTGGGAATATACACTCGCCTGAACAACTTGTTGACTGAAGTCCTCATTTTGTTTTAACGATCTCCAATAGTACAAGAGTTATTCCGTTGAAATTTTGCTAATAAGGCTAATGGAAAAGTAATTAGGAGGATTCCAGAATTCTATATAGGACCCTACCATGGTGAGTACACTACGTTGATATTTGCTCTAAAATCTTTAAATTAAACTCGATTTGGAAACGGAGACCAGATTTGTGTTCCAAATTGATCACACTACACATACATAACAACAGAACTGAGAAATTCAACAATGAATTCAGAGGACAAAAATTTTTGACCGAAATGTACAGGGTTAACTAAGGTACTTTTGGACCTTTCGCAATTAATTTCTATGAACTGGTGAGAGCTATGATGTTCTAGTATTTTTTTATGAGTATAACTTGATGGTCCCTAAATCCTCAGCAAATTTGGCTATACTCGCATCAGCCATTTCCAAGAAAAAGGTGTCTGAATTATCCAAAAACTGCAATTTCCAGCCACTTTTCAGAGTCATCAAAAATCATCATTTTTGATTCGGCTAAAATTTTGTGGGAAGACGAGAGGACATTTCAAAAGAGTTATTCCGTTGAAATTATGCTAATAATGCTAATGGAAAAGTAATTAGAAGGATTCCAGAATTCTATATAGGACCCTACCATGGTGAGTACACTACGTTGATTTTTGCTCTAAAATCTTCGAATTAAACTCGATTTGGAAACGGAGACCGGATTTGTGTTCCAAATTGATCACACTACACATACATAACAACAGAACTGAGAAATTCAACAATGAAATTCAGAGGACAAAAATTTTTGACCGAAATGTACAGGGTTAACTAAGGTACTTTTGGACCTTTCGCAATTAATTTCTATGAACTGGTGAGAGCTATGATGTTCTAGTATTTTTTTATGAGTATAACTTGATGGTCCCTAAATCCTCAGCAAATTTGGCTATACTCGCATCAGCCATTTCCAAGAAAAAGGTGTCTGAATTACCCAAAAACTGCAATTTCCAGCCACTTTTCAGAGTCATCAAAAATCAAAATTTTGTGGGAAGACGAGAGGACATTTCAAAAGAGTTATTCCGTTGAAATTTTGCTAATAATGCTAATGGAAAAGTAATTAGAAGGATTCCAGAATTCTATATAGGACCCTACCATGGTGAGTACACTAAGTTGATTTTTGCTCTAAAATCTTCAAATTAAACTCGATTTGGAAACGGAGACCGGATTTGTGTTCCAAATTGATCACACTACACATACATAACAACAGAACTGAGAAATTCAACAATGAATTTCAGAGGACAAAAATTTTTGACCGAAATGTACAGGGTTAACTAAGGTACTTTTGGACCTTTCGCAATTAATTTCTATGAACTGGTGAGAGCTATGATGTTCTAGTATTTTTTTATGAGTATAACTTGATGGTCCCTGAATCCTCAGCAAATTTGGCTATACTCGCATCAGCCATTTCCAAGAAAAAGGTGTCTGAATTATCCAAAAACAGCAATTTCCAGCCACTTTTCAGAGTCATCAAAAATCATCATTTTTGATTCGGCTAAAATTTTGTGGGAAGACAAGAGGACATTTCAAAAGAGTTATTCCGTTGAAATTATGCTAATAATGCTAATGGAAAAGTAATTAGAAGGATTCCAGAATTCTATATAGGACCCTACCATGGTGAGTACACTAAGTTGATTTTTGCTCTAAAATCTTTAAATTAAACTCGATTTGGAAACGGAGACCGGATTTGTGTTCCAAATTGATCACACTACACATACATAACAACAGAACTGAGAAATTCAACAATGAATTTCAGAGGACAAAAATTTTTGACCGAAATGTACAGGGTTAACTAAGGTACTTTTGGACCTTTCGCAATTAATTTCTATGAACTGGTGAGAGCTATGATGTTCTAGTATTTTTTTATGATTATAACTTGATAGTCCCTAAATCCTCAGCAAATTTGGCTATACTCGCATCAGCCATTTCCAAGAAAAAGGTGTCTGAATTACCCAAAAACTGCAATTTCCAGCCACTTTTCAGAGTCATCAAAAATCATCATTTTTGATTCGGCTAAAATTTTGTGGGAAGACAAGAGGACATTTCAAAAGAGTTATTCCGTTGAAATTATGCTAATAATGCTAATGGAAAAGTAATTAGAAGGATTCCAGAATTCTATATAGGACCCTACCATGGTGAGTACACTAAGTTGATTTTTGCTCTAAAATCTTTAAATTAAACTCGATTTGGAAACGGAGACCGGATTTGTGTTCCAAATTGATCACACTACACATACATAACAACAGAACTGAGAAATTCAACAATGAATTTCAGAGGACAAAAATTTTTGACCGAAATGTACAGGGTTAACTAAGGTACTTTTGGACCTTTCGCAATTAATTTCTATGAACTGGTGAGAGCTATGATGTTCTAGTATTTTTTTATGAGTATAACTTGATGGTCCCTAAATCCTCAGCAAATTTGGCTATACTCGCATCAGCCATTTCCAAGAAAAAGGTGTCTGAATTACCCAAAAACTGCAATTTCCAGCCACTTTTCAGAGTCATCAAAAATCATCATTTTTGATTCGGCTGAAATTTTGTGGGAGGACGAGAGGTCATTTCAAAAGAGTTATTCCGTTGAAATTTTGCTAATAATGCTAATGGAAAAGTAATTAGAAGGATTCCAGAATTCTATATAGGACCCTACCATGATGAGTACACTACGTTGATTTTTGCTCTAAAATCTTCGAATTAAACTCGATTTGGAAACGGAGACCAGATTTGTGTTCCAAATTGATCACACTACACATACATAACAACAGAACTGAGAAATTCAACAATGAAATTCAGAGGACAAAAATTTTTGACCGAAATGTACAGGGTTAACTAAGGTACTTTTGGACTTTTCGCAATTAATTTCTATGAACTGGTGAGAGCTATGATGTTCTAGTATTTTTTTATGAGTATAACTTGATGGTCCCTAAATCCTCAGCAAATTTGGCTATACTCGCATCAGCCATTTCCAAGAAAAAGGTGTCTGAAAAGTGGCTGGAAATTGCAGTTTTTGGGTAATTCAGAGTCATCAAAAATCATCATTTTTGATTCGGCTAAAATTTTGTAGGAAGACGAGAGGACATTTCAAAAGAGGTACAATACACTTAAAATGTGCCCGAAATCTTGGCACCACTGTTCGCTCTCGATTTCTAATTCATGTGATTTGTATGAAACAAATTTTTTGATTAAAATGAAGGTGTAGGTAGATTGATATTTGATGGTTGTTCACTCATGTCTATTGTTCCTTCATTTATTTATATTGGGTTAACGACGGACACACTTTACTGATGAATACGATCTATTGGTGTCGGTGAATGATATATGGATGATGAGATAGATGTGAGGTCAAATTTTATTATGTGTTTTTGTATAGTGGGAAGGAGTCAGTCGTGGCCTGTTGTTAAGGAGCCATCCTGAACGACAGGAAAACCACGAAAACTCCGTCAGGGTCCCAGTGAAGGCAAGTGTTCCTCGACCGATTGCGTAGGTATAGTTTAGGTTGGTAGTGCGTAGTTTTGTACTTTGAAATGTATCGAAAGCGGAGTGGAGCTTCTTTGACGACAGTGAACCCAGTGTTGCCGGACCGAGGGAAATATACCACGGGCGTGGGAGAAATAGTGCTCTGTGGGAGAGAGGTAATTTTTGCCAAAAAAACACGTTCACTTGGGAATTTTCATTGAATTAGAATTCATCAGACATCAACTGACAGTTGCCGTCGTATTGTCTCAAGAGGCCTGTTTGTTTGTGTTGCACCAACCTGCACCGTGGTGTAGGTGGTGCAAGTGGTTGTAAAGCGGATATACGTCAAACTGCAGGGGCGCCGACTCCGTGGGTGATCAGGGTCCAGAGCACCCGTCGGATCTTTGGCTCAACCAATATATTAATTACGAATTTGTATGTTTCATTAAATTTCCGGCAAATTAAACGTTTTATTTTTACTTCCATAATATCAATAATATGTCAATGTTGTTGTTTTGAAGAAGCATTTCTTTAGCAAGAAATAAGAAGAATATTTAGAGTCTTTTCTGATCTTTACTCGATTGCCGGGAGGGAGGGGGCCGGGGAGAGTCATAAATATATACATTTTTCAAGAGAACCGATAGACTAGTCATTGTTATAATGAACATATGTTAACCATCCTTGTTGCTGGAACATTTTATTGCCACTCTTTAAGGGTAATAAACCCTTGCGTTGACCATCTATGCGCTGACGATTTGTTCAACTATACTGTAAGTCACGTATTTCTTTTAACTCAAAGCTTTGAACACAAGGTATATTGTCTATGTCTTTTCGCGTGAATTTCAGTATAGCATAAAACTTGAGTTTTCATTCATGACGTTTTCGTCCCTCCCGACTCTTGGTCCTCTTGGTAGGTAGGCATATTATATTTGTCGAATGATGTTCATATTGAGAAGTCACGAAGAAGGATGAAGTCCGCGTTAGTACTAAATATCACAGTGGAAAAATATTGGCATATTTGTTAAATATTTAGCAAAATGTTTTGATGGATCTCATGATGGATCACATTCCCATTAGATTGTGCAGTGAGTAAAAAGAGTGGAAGCATGAAATAATGCGGTGATCGCAAGATAAGTGGTAGTTTCGTTGCTGTATTGGTAAGTCTCTGCATGGTCAACTCAATAGTATGGCAATAATATTACCAACTTATTTGTTGTCATTTTTTACATATATTTCAAGATTCCTAAATATTATCTGCTTCTACAACTTCTAGAATACTCAAGCAGGGACGTCGTCAAAACTTAAAAGGGGGCCAAGGTGGGACGCGTGTCCCACCAATCGACATTTGCACCCCACCAAAAATTTATTTATTTAGAAATCGCGAAAATAACTTCGAAAATGTCCATGATTGAAATATTGAAATAACGTTGGAAATGTCCATAATGGTTCAATCTAGGACTCCTAAACTGCTTGTAAATCGCAAAAATCACTTTAAAAAATGACCATATTTCAAAAAATTCCCTGCAGGGCTTTGCTGGTGGAGATCGAAAAATTGACTTCGAGAATATCCATGGAGGTTCAATTATTGGACTTCAAAACTGTATGTAGATCGCAACAATTACTTAGAAAATAACCATATTTCAAGAAAATCCCTACGGGGCTTGGGGAAAGAGTAGCAAAATCAATTTTCGAAAAGTCCATAATGATGTCTTTGTTATTATGAAAGTCTTCTTGAACTACAGAGCTGCTTTTTTACAGAGCTGCTTTTTTGTTATATTTCACTCAACATTTAATTAGATTAATTCAGTAATGAGAGTTATTACAGTGTGATTAATTTATCCAGTGAAGAGAGGAATTATCTCTGAGCTAATGTCCATTTAGGATTCGTACCATTGCATATGGGTATATTAAACAAAATATGACAGAAAAAAAGCTGTCTCCAATGGTATTCGATACCAGGACCTTTCGCATCGTGATCCGAATCCACCAACGCTAGCAACTAAGCTACCTAGACATAGAATATTTGCGAAGTTATTGAGATACTTGAAATGATATTTGAATTATTACCTAACCTGTTGGTATATTCTGCTCCTCTGGTAGTAGAGCTGAGGTTTGAAAGATTATTTATTCATTTGTGTCAGGTGGAATACCTGTTGCGGCATTCTGCTTCCCTGGTACTTGAGTAAATTTTCCACGAACAAAAGTTTTCGAGTAAATTGGTCAACAGTCCAGTATTCCTACCAGGGTAGCAGAGCAATCGACAGGTCGAGTTTTATTTATAATTTCTTCTTCAAGTATCTCGACAACTTTGCAAAATTCATATGTCAAGGTAGCTGAGTGGCTAGCGTAGACGATTTCGGATAGTGGTCCGGTGTGGCTCGCTATCGAACCCCATACAGAGCAGCTTTTTTGTTATATTTCACTCAACATTTAATTAGATTAATTCAGTAATGAGAGTGATTACAGTGTGATTAATTTATCCAGTGAAGAGAGGAATTATCTATGAGCTAATGTCCATTTAGGATTCGTACCATTGCATATGGGTATATTAATAAAATACGACAGAAAAAAAGGAGTCCCCAATGGTATTCGATACAAGGACCTTTCGCATCGGGATCCGAAACCGCCAACGCTAGCAACTAAGCTACCTAGACATGGAACAGTGGCAAAGTTATTGAGATACTTGAAAAGATATTTGAATTATTACCTAACCTGTTGGTATATTCTGCTCCTCTGGTAGGAGAGCTGAGGTTTGAAAGATTATTTGAATTCATTTGTGTCAGGTGGAATACCTGTTGAGGTATTCTGTTTCCCTGGTACTTGAGTCAATTTTCCACGAAAAAAATTTTCGAGTAAATTGGTCAACAGTCCAGTATTCCTACCAGGGTAGCAGAGCAATCGACAGGTCGAGTTTTATTTATAATTTCTTCTTCAAGTATCTCGACAACTTTGCAAAATTCATATGTCCAGGTAGCTGAGTGGCTAGCGTAGACGATTTCGGATAGTGGTCCGGTGTGGCTCGCTATCGAACCCCATACAGAGCAGCTTTTTTGTTATATTTCACTCAACATTTAATTAGATTAATTCAGTAATGAGAGTGATTACAGTGTGATTAATTTATCCAGTGAAGAGAGGAATTATCTCTGAGCTAATGTCCATTTAGGATTCGTACCATTGCATATGGGTATATTAATAAAATACGACAGAAAAAAAGGAGTCCCCAATGGTATTCGATACAAGGACCTTTCGCATCGGGATCCGAAACCGCCAACGCTAGCAACTAAGCTACCTAGACATGGAACATTTGCAAAGTTATTGAGTTACTTGAAATGATATTTGAATTATTACCTAACCTGTTGGTAGGTTCGAGAATTCGAGAATGTCCATGAAGGTTCAATCACCAGACTCCTAAACTACTTGTAAATCGCAATTTTTTTTGGAAAATGAACATATTTCAAAAAATTCCCTGCGGGGCTTTGCTGGTGGAGATCGAAAGAATGACTTCGAGAATGTCTTGGAGGTTCAATTATTGGACTTCAAAACTGTATATAGATCGCAACAATTACTTAGAAAATGTCCATATTTCAAGAAAATACCTGCGGGGCTTGG
The DNA here is from genome assembly GCA_907164805.1 of Brachyptera putata. Classification (NCBI taxonomy): domain Eukaryota; kingdom Metazoa; phylum Arthropoda; class Insecta; order Plecoptera; family Taeniopterygidae; genus Brachyptera; species Brachyptera putata. The sequence continues at coordinate 5,801,038 of OU015466.1, read as the reverse complement.
GGAAGGAGTAGCAAAATCAATTTTAAAAAAGTCCATTATGATGTCTTTGTCATTATGAAAGTCTTCTTGAACTATTATGAATTATTATACTTTGTTTCGGATACATACAAATAAGGAATATATCATTACCAAATCAGTAATTGTATACTTATTTAAAATATCTTCAAGTGAATATTTGATATATTATGACATCTCTTATCACAGTATGAATGAATGAATAATGTTACTGTTATGTTACTGTTATACTAACTATTTATTGTACAATAAATAAATGTTATCATAGTTTTACACAATAACAATAATAATATAATAATATTACAATAACAACCCTATCCCAGATTCACTCAAGAATCCCCAACAACAACGAATCAGGCTGAAATGAAGATTCCGCAATATCCATCTGCCTCTGATTAGATGAGCTTTAGTGAGGATTCAATTTGACATACTGAAAAAAATTGGTGTTCGTTTTTATGTTTTTTTCTGACATACTGAAAAAATTGGTGTTCGTTATGTTTTTTTGTCGGTTCTCCACAGGTCAAACGGCTCCAGCTATCAACTTCAAACTTTTTTCCAATATGGTTCCTCATCTAACTTAGATCTATATAGTTTTATGGCATTATCGGGTGATAACTTTTTTTTTTATTAATTTTAAAAATTTCAAAAATACCCATTAGAATATCACAGCGGAAAAAAAAAGAAGAGATTTTCATTTTTCATAAGACTGAAATTTTACGTGAAGTTGAATTACATTTTGAACACATTTCTGGAAACTTTCAACTTGATCGGGTCAGCCATTTTGAAGAAGAAACATAAAATGTTCCAAATTTGTACCACCCAAAGCAGTTGTTACACATTTTTACCCATACTAGGATTACTATCCGCTCGTCCAACAACGCATATATGGCGTTTTCCTAGTAATATATAATATAACACTAGTTGTTATCTCTTGTATTGATAGGTGAGTGAATGGTTCCAATATGGCGGGTCACTGCAAGGGTGTGTGACGTGCGATCGTGCATCTAGAGGGCCGTGATCAGGAAAACAGGGAACCGAGGCACGTACGTGGGAAATAGTCCAGTACGACAACACTGGGCCAACAAAGGAAAAGCCGCCCCGGTGGCTAAGTCGATTATCGCTAGCGGTAGTAGCTAAAGTCACCGTTGGGCGTGGGTTCGAGTCCCGCATACGGCATGGATTTTTGTAAACGTCCTTTCACCTATCATCACTTCATCGTTTCATTATCATCCGCTAGTTCGTACCCCCGTATAACCTAGCTGTTGGTGGGGTCGTTGAGCAACATTATAAAAAAATAAAATAAAAAAAGGTAACATTTAGGTATTTGCTCTGTCTAATAATTATATCTCCGTTTTATTTTATACATACATGTATTGTGATTTATTTCATTTTATATTGGGTTTAACGATGCACTGTTATGATAGCGCAGCTCTATTTTTTTTTCAATGCTGCTCAACGACCCCACCAACAGCTAGGTTATACGGGGGTACGAATGAGCGGGTGATAATGAAACGATGAAGTGATGATAGGTGAAAGGACGTTTACAAAAACCCATGCCTTATACGGGATTCGAACCCACGCCCAACGATGACTCAGTGTCTGAAGCGTGCCTCAGCTGACTGAGCTAACAAGGGCGGCAGCGCAGATCTAAATTTTATAAGGGTTTATAATTAGTTTTTCACTGTTACTGTGGAACTGTGAATCACTGTGATTCATTTTTCATGACTTGTCAAGTTGGCATTAGCTATGATGAACAGAGATAAGGAAGCCAGTGCATAGGCACGACACATATATACACAGATATATCATATTTATTAACATATCATATTTATTAATTATCATATTATAAAACTATGATGTTTAGTTTATTACATGAACGGAAATGCGCATTAATCTATAATTACTTCATCAGTATTCAAAACCAAAAATCTCATTTGATAACATGAAATAACTCTAGTTCCATCCATATTCACGTCTCCGATAGAGTAACTTCAGTTCTGTTTTGCGTCTTCCACGTCCAATTCCACTTTCTTCTTCGGTGGTGCCGAACGCGCTGGAAGCATTTTACAAGATTATTCGTCAACAACGTCACTGAATAACAAGACTAAAGGTACGTTCATAGAGCCACGGCAGCACGAATTTGTCCAGCCGGCAAAAGCAACGAGCCAATCACAGACTCTCTCCGTTTGCCGTCCAGCGTGGCCTTGACAGTTGGTTGAAGTTGAACATTTTACCGGCTGACAAACTTGCCGTGATGACGTATAGGCCAGGTTTGTACTAAAACGGTGTGTTCAACGCATCGACTATGACTGTCGAGCTCATTATCCACCTTGTCATAACTCTATTGTAGATTGACTCGATTTAGACACGTCCAATACCACATTGACGAGTGCATTATAGCAAATTATAGCTTAAATATGTGCAATAACTATTGATAGCAATGGTGAGCATTTTGGTGAGATTTGCTTATACATTTTTGTACACTTGGTTTCATAATCCAACATTTTATTAGATGATGAGATGAGCGTAGCGAAGATTTTCCCTCCATATACCGAAAAATGTTGGGCTTGGTTTTCTTTTTTTTTTTTTTTTTTTTTTTTTTTTGTGTAATTTTGTACGCGGCATACAGGTCAGGAAAAAGTTTCAATCTACTCGAAACTTTCTTTTCAAATTGGTATTATACCTGAATAGGTTGGGATTGTTTTTCAGAAAAATCGGTCAAACGTTTTTTCCGGAAAAATTTGGAAAGTATGGAAATTCGCCATAAGAATAGGAATTTGAATTAGATAAGAAAGAATTAAAAATGCGTTTTCTTCGTTATTTCACATCCGATTGTTCCATAAATCGCTTAAAATATGTATGATAGTTCTTTCCACATTCAGTATGAATTTGAGAGCTTTTGGAAATTTTTTGTTTTCCAAGTAGTTCTCCCCCCAGCCTAATCTTATGGGGAATTTCCATACTTTCCAAATTTTTTCCGGAAAAACCGTTCGACAGATTTTTCTAAAACACAATCCCAACCTATTCTTGTATAACACCAATTTGAAAAAAAGTTTCGAGTTGATCGAAACTTTTTCCCGACCTGTATGCCGCGTACGAAATTACATACAAAAAAAAAAAAAAAAAAAACATAAAAACCAAGCCCAAATTTTTTTGGTAGGCCTATATGGAATGAAAATCTTTGCTACGCTCATCTAATAAATTGTGAAAAGTCGTTTGTATAAAAAACAACGTAAAATGAAATGCAATGATTCGTAATGACTGTTGCTTCTGCTATTTGTTGAGTGGTAACGATGAAATGATCTGATATTTACCGAACAGTGTTCTCGTGATGTTGATGGCTGGCACCTCCACAAGCAAGGACAAGATGGCTGCGACTCCGGTGCTGACCACCATGTTGGAGAGGAACTGAGGAATCTGCAAGCAAAAACAAAACTCAGGTAAATAAACTATTAGGCCTACTTCTTCTCGAATAGTTAGGTGTCAGGATGAGTAATTGTAAGGGACGGTTACAGGATCTGATTAATGGCATGTACATAATAGATCGCAATACTGTGTAGGACATTCAACTAAGGCCCGGTTTTACGAATCTTAGTTAAGTGCTAATCCACTAACTATTTGTTAAAGGTACGAAAATATCATATGTAATCAACGGTGATAACAAGTTAATCCGCTAACTATTGCTTAATCCACTAACTATCGATTCGTAATACCCGCCCTAACACCAACTAGATCGCTAACACTAACTACATTGCTAACACTAGTTATGTCACCCCTCACATTGACCACGCTTCGGCTCCATCCAGTATTTAATGTTTTATTAAGTCACTGTGCGAGTCAAGTTTGTAAAGTCGGCGTCTTTTGCTGCGAACCTTTTTGACCAAAAAACACTACGTCAAACAACTGCTCTTTACGTTGATATTGCCTGAACAAGAACTTCAATTATCAGTAGTGAAATTTGATCTCAACTGAGTATTGCAATTCGGTGTGGGGAATTGCGTGACCCCGTGATCTCCGAGCTGTCGCCGGGAGCAATCTACAAAAGCGATCTCAAAAGGATCACCATGGCGATGAGGTCTGGAGTGAGGGTCCAGACCGAGTTCGGACCGCCTCGGTCGAGTGGAAGCCTTTTAGTGACCGGAGTAAATGGAGGGAGTATTGAACCTTGCGTTTGTATTTTATTTCGTTTTCTTGTCACTTTTCTCTTCATCTATCGTCTTCTTTTATTCATTTCGTATCATCTTATCTTACTTTTCTAGCTCTTTCTATCCCGCTCCATCCATATGCTTGAAACATCAACAAACGTTGACAACTATGGCAAAGTTGAAGGACATGAACATAGGCGGTAAACGATCACGCTGTAGAGGCATCATGCACATATTTCACATCAAGATTCTATTTCGATCTATATGAAACTAATGGTATTACAACAGTTTTGAAAATCAACACTATGGTGAAAATTGCATTGAAAATACATAGGCCTAAATCACTCGAAACCTATTCGATCTACATATTTTTTTTTAATAACTTCGAAACTTGATACAAAATCATTGTCTAAATCAATGATCTATATGAAACTAATGGTGTTACAACAGTTTCAATAATATGGCAGTAAAAGTAGTTTTGAAAATCAACATTACGGTGAAAATTGCATTGAAAATACATAGGCCTAAATCACTCGAAACCTGTTGACTTGCTAGTTAGTGTTGGGGTTTAAAGGCGCGTCGACAGCAAGGTCATTTTGCCTCTGTTGACTTGTACTTGATCGATTAGAACGCGTGCTTCTGGGGACTCCATCTTCATTGGTAATGCCTGTCACAGCCCATAAGATTGAGAAGGAAGACTTGGTTGGTGACAAGACCGCCTCGAAGTTTTGAAACAACCAAGAGATGTCGCTTCAAGACAGTATCATCCTTAGCATTGATTGGGTGACAATTATTCTATATCAAGATTCGATGTTGATTAAAATAACAATATCCGATCTGTATTGTGATATATATTCATTTTATTCACTGACTGAACTCATGCTGATGTTTCCATTTTCCTAATTTTCAAAAGTCAATTTTTTACTCTCTTCTCTCTTTTTTTTTCTTAATGCTGTTCAACGACCCCACCAACAGCTAGGTTATACGGGGGTACGAATGAGCGGGTGATAATGAAACGATGAAGTGATGATAGGTGAAAGGACGTTTACAAAAACCCATGCCTTATGCGGGACTCGAACCCACGCTCAACGGTGACTTCAGTTACTACCGCTAGCGATAATCGACTTGGCCACTGGGGCGGCACCAATTTTCAAGAAATAAATACTTATTGACGGAGTACTTACCACAACAATGTCGTTAACATACATTATGTTCTTCATGTTGGCAAGGAACACGGTGATCACTGTCAAGTGAGTGAGGTAGATACAGAAACTGAGCCTGCTGAGAGGGACGAAGAAGCTCCATGACAAGAAACTGTTGACGAAACCTGAAATATTGTCACGTTAGGTCCCGTTTTACGAATAATAAATTTGTTGATTAAGCGATAATTAGTGGATTAACTTGTTATTACCCTTGGTTACCAATGTTATTTTTGTATCCCAATTGATAATTAGCTTAATTAACACATTTTTATTATTGGTAATATAGGCTCTTAGTCATTCAACTACTGGATTTCCGAGGAATAATCACTGTTCTGACCGACCACTAACCACTATCCACATCACAACACTAACCAACATCTATCAGACGAAATCTTCTGACATCTGTCGTTAGGGAGAAACAATACATTTACCAAGTCAGCAGAAATGTAGCTATCGACAGACCGGACACGTATAAACAACAAGTGAGGTGTGTGTATAAAAGCGTGGGTGATGAGTAGGGCTAGGTTGTTTAAGACCTTTGAAACTGCCAAAAAGGCAGGCAAATAGTAAGAAAAAGACTTTTCAAATAAAAAAAGTACCTATGAAATTTTTTGATTTTACTTTGATTTTTCTGTACGTAGGGGGCTATAGGTCTAATTACTTGACCTTTTTTTGACCTTTTTGATCAAAAATCAAACTTGCGTGTATACTTTTAGTGGATACTTTAATAAGGAAGTAAATATATTCAAGTCATTTTGAATGAATGTGAATTTGAAAGATGAAAGATGAAAAATGAAATTTGGAAAATGAATGAGAAGTCAATTATCGGCTGAAAAGGCTTCACAATAAGAAATTAGAGCAAAAAAAGACAAGAAGACCTACAAAACACTGAAAAAAGACCTAATTTGCCATAAATGTAAAAAAAAATACTTTTCAAGTCAAAATAAACAACATGTTTTTCCAGATATAAATACAGGGTGAGAGTTTCAGTTTGGTACACTTTCCGTGGGGTAGAGATTCAGGCAACCCTCTGTATCGAGTTTATTCCGTATAAAGGTTACAATGTCAAATGGTAATAATAGTACGGCCATAAAATTCAAAATTCCCAAAATTCATCGGTCGAAATGATCATGTTGGAAAAGTAAATCTCAAGCGGTACAATTCCAACATTGGCCGGTACTCCATTCTGGGTCGAGCCATGCGCCAATGGAATAGCCTTCCACGGGCGCAGATGACGGCTATTTCCACCATGGGACAACTCAACGTCTTACTTTCAACACTCGTATTATAATTGAATTTTATTTTCTTTTCTTATCCTTATTTTACTAATTCAATTTTCTATTATCTTTTTTATACTTAGGTTAATTAGGTTATACTTAGGTTAGTTCATCATTCAACCACCGGAAATAGTAGCCTCTGTAAAAACACTGGTATTTTTCTATGTTGGTAATAAATACAATACAATACAATACCGCCATATCCTCGCGCGCATGCGTAGACGATCCAGCCCAAGCCGAGTCCGAAGGCCGGCCGGCATATGGCCAGCAAGAAAGCGTGCCAGCCCTGGTTGTACTCTCCTATGTCTGACGTGATAAACGGGGCCGCTAGGTAGACGTTGCCGACGGTCAGGAAGAGGGCTGCAGCCCACCCGACCACCACCAGCCACTACCAACAACAGAGGGGGTTCGACTATTGCATTGTACACGGAACAGAGGGTACCAAAAGGAAGAAATATTTCAAATTATACAATTGTGTGGAACATGATTTCAGTCGATTACAAAGCATATTACCAGCACATGCAGCGCAGTGGTTAACGCGCTCGCTTCGTGTGATCCGGGAGGCGAGGGGAATTTCGAACCCAGTTCGATCCCCGCCGCCGACCATCTTTACAGAGGTTTTTCATGGTTTCCTTCTGTAGTCTAGGCTAATGTTGGGATGGTTCCTACAATAAGTCGGCCATGACCGCTTCCTTCCCACTATCCTTCCCATTACCCAAGAACCTTCATCTCATCATCCCATCATCTCATTAATCATCCATCCGACGCCATTAGATCTCAGTTATCATTACAGTGCGTCGTTACACCCAATATATATAAAAAAAGGCATATTTATATGGGGTTCATAGGCGATCAACCGTTAAGCCAAGATATACTTGAGTAGGAACGTTGTCAATGAAGTTGTCAAAGCCTATACAAGGGAAACCTTCACTCATGAGATGAAGACAGTCCGTGGAGTCACAATTAATTATAATCAAACTGCCTACGTCTTTATTAAATGGAGATGTAACATGAATGATTTTGGTTTTGCTAGCATCCACCACTAATTTTCGATCTCGTGTCCAACGTATGACACAAGTAAATTCCTCCTGCATAGGAAAAAATTTGGGCTTGGTTTTTAATTTTTTTTTTTTTTTTTTTTTTTTTTGTAATTTTGTACGCGGCATACAGGTCAGGAAAAAAAATCAATCAACTCGAAACTTTTTTTCCGAATTGGTGTTATACCAAAATAGGTTGGGATTATTTTTCAGAAAAATCAGTCGAACGGTTTTTCCGGAAAAAAATTGGAAAGTATGGAAATTCCCCATAAGAATAAGCCAGGGGAGAAATATTTGGAAAACATTAATAATATATTTCCATTTCAAACATTATATTTTCCCAGATGATTAAATTGAACACTTTTTCTCTCAATAAAAGATGTTTTCTGATAGTGTTCTTTACCTTGTTTAAAACTGGGGCCTCTTTCTTGGTGTTGTGCAGCATGTATCCCAGCGCAATGCCTATCAGCCAGACCGATGTGCGCATGTGCGTTTGTTGCCCGTGTACACCCCTGAGAACAAAGCAAAATGTATAAATAAACTTGTGATTCCATGACTCTAATTGAAAAAAGGCCTACAACACAGTTTTCATCCTGCATCAATGATGCAGTATGAAATTTTCAAGTGTTTCAATACACGTTTTTCTAATATTTCTTCATGTTTCAATACATTTGATGTTGTTTGATCATGTTTTTGAAGAGGCGACAAAGCGCTACAGAAGTCTGATTCCGCTATTTCTCAACGTATTTGCGATATAAACACTATATTCAGAATAAAAGCATTATAGATGCTATTTTCTGCAAAATTATATCAATTGAGATGTAAAAGGGTGAAGTTGGTTGGGAATTTCAAAAAGCAAAAAGCAGCTGAAAATGCAGGCGGCAGATAAGGCGTAGATATAACCCGGTGGTGCAACATTTTTCTAAAAATATCAATTGATGTGTTTCTCTTGTATGCAATTGTGCGTCATATAATACGATACATAATACGATAATACGATAATACGATTCATCAGTACGATACTGATAGTTACGCTACAGTACGTTGTTGCGCCACAAAACACGACATTTCATCATTTATAGATGCACTAAAGTGCTACTTTTCCTATTCAAAATGCTATAAAAAGAAGAAATAGATGCTATATTTACATGTCCCTATAAGCATCATTGCTGGAGGGTCGTATTTGTGAATGAAATGACATACACAATTTACCGAATCAATTCAGATGATAGAATAATCTCCGGTATACGAGAGGAGATTATGAAATAATAAAAGCTTACAAATCTACAATACCATTTGTAAGATTCTACACTTTTGACACTCATGTGTAACCACCATGGCGCAAGTTATGATCAATTTACTGAACATGCTGCACTTGGTATATTTGTTGACATCCAATGTGCAGTGGAATAGATCAATTGTCTGCCAATGCTTTTGTTAGTGAACAATTATACTAGCAATATGGAACATACGTCTGTGAATATCAATTCTATAAACGTAAATCTTGATAGACTAGCCGAGGTCTAAAAAATACCATTTTTATAGTAACAACAGTATAGTATGTACGTTAGGTTAGACTAGGTCTCTCTCTGTTGTTACTATACTTCCCACTACTATTGTTATAACTGTCGCACTGCATATACCTTGAACGCACAGCATCACTACGCACTAACCCAATTACGCGTAAATTCCTTCGCACCTTCCGTTCTCCTCCAGAATGGCAAAGTGTGAAGTGATTTACGCACAACAAAGTGTCAATGATCACACTCATCATGATCACAATGATCAGGGCGGTGCGCCTCCCTCCTCTCCCTCCCTTCTCCGCCCGTCATCCATGCCTCCCTCACCTCCCTGCCCCGCAATCACCACCATCTTACAGACAGACACGCTTAGCCTTTTATATAGATAATGTCTAGATTATACGAAATGTATCCGCAAAGCTCTGGAAGCAAGACTTACGCTCCAATGTGCGCTTCATCAACGTAGCTGATTGCAAAGACTGTGGCTACAGAAGCTGCTAACAGGAAGCCAAGGAAGGGCTTGCCGACCTTGGGCCACTTCCACAGAGGCCACAACACCATCGGGGACAGCCAGAACAACTGCATGTCGACTGCCAAGTACCACGTCTGACCCAAACACTGGAACAAACACGTCAGCACTTGACAGATCATTGGAAGAGTGGCTCACAATCATGTTCACATCTGTTGGACAGTAGGTAGCATTGGTGTGAAATCGAAAACTATTCGGATTATTCTTACTAGGAAAACGCCATATATGCGTTGTTAGACGAGCGGTTAGTAATAGTATGGGTAAAAATTGGTAAAAACTGCTTCGAGTGAAACCAATTTGGCACATTTTATGTTTTTTCTTTAAAATGGCTGACCCGATCAAGCTGAAAATTTCCAGAAATGTGTATCAAAATGTAATTCAAGTTCACGCAAAATTTCATTTTTTTGGAAAATATATATATTTTCTTTTTTTTCTGCTGTGTTATTCTAATGGGTATTTTTGAAATTTCCAAAATTCATAAAAATAAAAGTTATCACCCGATAATGCCACAAAACTATACAGAACTAAGTTAGATGAGGAACCATATTGACAAAAAATTTTGAAGTTGATAGCTGTAGCCGTTTGACCTTTGGAAAACCAACAAAAAAACAACATAACAACGAACACCAATTTTTTTCAGTATGTCGAATTGAATCCTCGCTAAAGCTCGTCTAATTAGGAATATATATTCACTGTATTTAGTATGTATTATATTTAACTGAAAAGCATGGCAAATCAGTATCAGCCATAACTTGAACCAATCTCAACATTTCTGACGCCTTGCCTCTGATTGTAATTACACAATATGCTGTGAGAACCCAAGTGACTTGTAACGTGCCATATTGCTCAATAGATGTTTTAAATTCTTTTTGTCTGTTACAGATTTTTTTTTGGTTTTATAATTGTCTTTATCAATGTACGTATGTTTTTTCTGTTCTAAAATGCAATATATTTGTTTCTATGTTAAATTCAATGTATTTTTTCACATGTTATTTGGCCTTAGTTAAATGATGTATTTTGTTTCTACTAAGTAATGATATCATAATCTGGCGCAATATGTAAACTACGTATCAGTAGCTTCTGGAAGGAATTTTTTTCGAGACACCAACAATGACGATCGAGGGTCCTAGACATTGAAATGCGACACTTGGGTCACTGGATCAGTCCACATTGTGAGTCAATGTCACCAGGGATGGTAGGTGGTCTAAGACGTCAGAGAAAACACTCGCTCTCAAGCTTGAAATGATACCTAAATCGTACCCGAAGAACGGTCAGCCGAGCCTAGATAAAGGAACTGCGTACAAGGAGTGACGGGGTGCTGTTGATCGAATCCAGACAAAGCAGATCACTGGGAATGGTGGAAGCGTGAAGACGTGTCTGGCGTATGTTCTAGTGACGGGTTGGAACCAACGTGTTGGTGAAGTAAGCGGAAGAAGTGTTGTACTTGGTAATTACATTACACTAATGTAATTACATAAACGCTACAATATTGGTACCGATTCTAAGGAATCCTTATCCTGATTTCCTTTGTTTCTTATCCTTCCGAAGTCCACGACGACTGAGAAGAAAGAAGCAAGCATAATCACCCTATAAGGTACCAAAAGCGTTTAATAAGTAAACGGTTGAATTGTCGTCGTAAACTCGCCGAAACCAAAGTCGGCGCCGCCACTACGAAGTATTCAGAGACGTCACGGCGTAACTTTGCTGGCAAGCTGCTGGAGTGGACCAGGTACTTCACAGCGTGCAGACCAGCATATACTCGTCGTCTCCACGAGATACACGGCAACCGTCAGCGCGACGCAACTGCCAGGTTCACCGCGATCCACGATAACGTCACAAATAACACGGTATCATTTGATTGTATTTTAGCTTATGTAATAATTGTAATTCAATAGTGCACGATATATAATTTGGCATTTGATTTTGGTTAGTTGTATTTTCTTTTGTTCTGTCACATTTCTGTTTGGCCAACAGATCTGACGATCTTATATTTTATTCTTTTCATGCCAAATTTAAAGGTTATGAATATTTTTCATTTTGATGCACTAATTCATTGATTCGAATTTCATTGTTTGTACATTTTGGAATTTCAGTAAATGAAGTAAAATTGAGTTACAGTTTGTTTATTGGAAGGATTAAGCCTACTATTTCCTTAATAGCCCCATTAATTATTTTAGAATAAAAAGCCTGAACTTTTAAAATTATTTAATTAATATTTTAAAACTTTTTGGCGGTAACTTGAAAAGCTTGTTCAAATTATAAAGATAAAGCTTGCAGGTTTCAGACTTCTTCCAGAGAAAGCCAGTTCACTCACAATTGGTAGAAAGGTGACGTAGTTCTGGATGTAGAGTAGATCCTCCCACCAGTTGACCTTGCAATGCTCGCCCTGCCACAACGCGTTGTTCCACAAGGGACCCTCGCCGAAGTGGTAGACCAGAGACACTTGGAACAGCACCATCATCGCCACGGCTGGAGTCAGTCTGGAACAACGGTAGATGATATTGCCAGATACGTTAGATGCAGTCATAGACTAAAGAGATACAACAAAGACAGTTCAGCCAACGATAAATTAAGATTCATCCCCACTCCTCTGTCTCTACCCTCCCCACACCCCTTACACGATGTAGTGATACCAACTTACTTCATCATAATATAAAGAAGGTGTGCCGACTCCCATACTAATAACATGGCGGGCATTATTGTTTGCTTGCCGTCAGATCAGAGCCAGAGGTCCCATTTACCCTAGCAGATTCTCTTGTGAACTAGATGAGATTGAGTGGCTACGGTACCGGTGAGCACCTATTGAGCCGTGTTCAGCAGTTCAATATGAAAAGTGATAGTTGCGCGACAGGCAAATAGGACCTCTATGACGGCGGAAATACTCCAATTGGAAGAATTAGTCGGCACACCTTCTTTATATTATGATGAAGTAAGTTAGTATCACTACATTGTGCCCCTTACCCTGTAGTACCTGCAATCACCGCTAAGAGCGCTCAGAATTGTTTCGGCAATTGTGCGTCAGTCGACAGTAAGATGGATGCTTGTCTGTCAAGTCTTCAACTTGACTGCTCTAGGAATGTGTAGTCACCATTGAAGTAACTTCTGGTAATAATGAAATGGTTTTGAATCTCGCGAAGTAACTTACGTGGGACGTCTTTTGAGTATCTCTTCAGTCAATGATGCAGTGGTTAATTTGTGGCTAAGCTCACGTAAGTCCGGCTCACCCTCCTTTTTTAGGGAGTAAGCCGGGCTCACTCCCTATTTATAGTTCTAGTTATTTATTTTCATTTTCATTTTTTTCAATGTTGCTCAACGACCCCACCAACAGCTAGGTTATACGGGGGTACGAATGAGCAGGTGATTATGAAACTATGAAGTGATGATGAGTGAAAGGACGTTTACAAAAACCCATGCCTTATGCGGGATTCGAACCCACACCCAACGGTTCGCTTCAGTGTATGAAGCGTGCCTCAGCTGACTGAGCTAACAAGGGCAGCTATGGACTCTTAAGGCGTCCCCATTATCCATGGGGTGAAAGTTCCCACCAGGGTCATTTCACATATATTCAATATCATACAACTTCAACAGTACAAAACTGACTAATGCATCATGAGATGCAGACAATACTTTTGTTGAATATAGAATTATTTCTATCAACATCGAAAACTTGACACAAAGTCTTAGTTTCCCAACAAAGGCAAATGATGAAAGTTTGGAATCGTTCGATCGGAGCATCACAATAGCACCACAATAGCACCACAATTGCACCACCCCCGAAGAACTACTTCGATATAATATGGCTCATTCAACACATTGTGAAAATTACAATTAGTACTATAATGAATAATTATAATTTATAATCGTTATAATTATAGTGAAAATGCTAATGACTCACATTTTATAACGACGAAGGTGTAAAGATTAGTTGTAGGTAACAGAAACACTCGATATTTTACCATCTATTTTGATTTCACTAGCGACTGTCCCATACAAATAACACGTGACCCTATGTTCCCATTTTCAACAGTTGAATTCAATCATGCGATAAAGGCATGCAGAAGTTGATAGATCGATTGATTTTCACTTTACGAATTGAGATCACTCCACTAAATGGTGAAGAATGAACGAGCTAAATACAAAAACTTTTATTCATGATGTTGTCTTGATCCAGATTGAACTCTTGATCTTCATTGGCAACAATCACTTCCAGCGATGTCAATAACAAGTCAATGAGCCGCCCCGGTGGCTGAGTCAGTTATCGCTAGCGGTAATAAGTGAAGTCACCGTTGGGCGTGGGTTCGAGTCCCGTATAAGGCATGGGTTTTTGTAAACGTCCTTCCACCTATCATCACTCCATCGTTTCATTATCACCTGCTCATTCGTACCCCCGTTTAACCTAGCTGTTGGTGGGGTCGTTAGGCAGCATTAGGAAAAAAAAAGAAGTCAATGAGTGAGGCATCACCTGAGGTATCTATGTAGATAGTACATGGGTACGTTGAACGAAGTCCCTTTTTCCATCTCCTTCAGGAATATATAGCTGACCAACATCCCGCTGAGCAGGAAGAAGGAATCCACTGAGAAACCTCCGTTGCGGATGTACATGCGTCCAGGGTCGGACATGAACTGCAATCAGTAACAAGAGCAATCAGAGGAATCGTTCGTTTCACTTCTCCGTTCACAACTTCGAATCAAAACAAGACATTCTTATTGATTGTGATGAATACTCACCTATCAGGACCCCTATTCCTGAGATAAATGAGATGTGAGAAAAATCACTGAGAAAACTATCTTATATAATAATAACATATTTCATATCATATTCTATGTGAGATACTCGTTTTCTCACTCATTTTTATTTTTCTCACATCTCATTTATCTCAGGAATAGGGGTTCAGTTGTCCATGGATACATCTCTAGATAAAATTTGGTCAGATGATTCAAAATGTATTGACAAATCTTTCAAATTCCTGAATTGATTTATTCCAATAAAATATGATTGCCTCTTCATCTACACCAAATTAACAATATAAAATCGGAAAATGACCATGCTGTCGTTGTTACCCGAAATAAAATACAACTCGGTGGTTGTAGTCACACATAAGGGTAACAGTGGGTGATACAAGTCATCTACTAGAAGGCGCTGCAATCAGCGATAGAGATTAAAAATACATGTTATTCAGGATTTCGTTGAAGGATTTAAGGAAGATCCGTGGGAAAGTCTTCTAGGTTGTCTTGGGACAAGTCGGTCTAATAAGTGCTAGAATGATTGTAATTCAGTTGTCAATATATGAATATGTATTGTGAGCTTCATTGAATGAAGAAACGAAGTATGAAATATGATCATGAATACAATATCCTCTTGTAAATTGCAGAATAGACCTTCAACGATAAACATCAACATCTACTGCTTCTACAACTACAACTTCTGTTCTGTGACTCTTAAATCATCCCAACTTCTATTCGCAACATGAAACTGCAGCGAAGATTCATAACAAAATGTGTTTGTCTTACAACAATCAGACTCACTGTAATGATAGCGAAGATTTATTGGCGTCGGATGGATGATTAATGAGATACGAAAACAGTACTCTACTTGATCAAGTGAACGTCGAAGATCACTATAATCCGATCCAAAATATAATTTGAACTTGATTCACCATGCAGTACTGCAAGATCTAACAGTTCACCGCCATGTTTCCTAGCTCTGAAGAGCGACTATGTTAGGAATGAGCAAGGGTTGCTTATATTCTGTCTCACAATTCTGGAGTAACTGTTGCTATCCCATCGATCAGCTTAATGCTGAATAGGTAAACATGTCTATCATAACTCCGACACAAAGGAACTCTTCTTGTGTGCATTTTGAGGACAAGTTTGTGACTAGGTAAGGGTTGTTGTGCAACATTGCTACATCGCTTCAGAAATCCATATAATCAAAACTCAGTATTTCTTGGTATTTACATATATTGAAGATGATACTCAGGTATAATATAATTTGATTAAAATTCAACAGTGTATAGGTTCAATACCGGCACATGCAGCGCAGTGGTTAACGCGCTCTCTTCATGTGATCCGGGAGGCGAGGGAAATTCCGAACCTAGTTCGATCCCCGCCGCCGACCATCTTTACAGAGGTTTTTCATGGTTTCCCTCTGCAGTCTAGGCTAATGCCGGGATGGTTCCTACAATAAGTCGGCCATGACTGCTTCCTTCCCACTATCCTTCTCATTACCCAAGAACCTTCATCTCATCATCCCATCATCTCATTAATCATCCATCCGACGCCATTAGATCTCAGTTATCATAACAGTGCGTCGTTAAACCCAATATAAAAAAAAAAGTTCAATGAAGTCTGTGGAGATGATTGACATATTTGCATAAGTACCTATTCTCCGGACAATAGATGAGCAAACTACGAACATCTCTGACAGTTACTCCAGAGTCGTGAGACAGACTATATCCAGTGTTGGGGTTCCTTTTTAAAAAGAACTTTTTAAAAGTTCAGTTCATTACTGTGAGAATGAACTTTTCAAAAGTTCAAGTTCATTTACTATATTTTATTCTGAAAAGTTCAAGTTCGTGTAAAAAGTACACAAGTCCACGTGAAAGTTCATTTCGCGATTTTTTTTTGCTTTTAACGTCAATTTGGACCACCGGACAGTATTATATAGCTAATATTGGTAGGGCTTACTGTGAGGAGAAGGATTCGGTTCGGATTCGGTTATAAGTTTGGGACAATGGAAACACCGCTAGCCAAACTGAGCATGAATCAGCGTTTCGGATTGGTCAGAAAACCGCGTCTATCTCCTTCTCTCTCACTCAAGTACAATCGTCATGGAAAAAATGTACTACTCGTTTTAAAAAAATGTTTCACCGGCAAACTTTAGAACTTTCGAAAAGTTCGTGACCGAAAAAGGAACTTTTACCAAGTTCACGTTCATTATGTGGAAAAACGAACGCGTTTATGTAAAAGTTAATAAAAAAATGAACGCGTTCATTTTTCAAGTTCACTCCCCAACACTGACTATACCCATCTAGCTATGATTCCAAGCTGATACGTACGTCTAGGTAGAAGTCCAGGCTGGGGTTGGGGTTGTTGGAGACCATCACCCATTGGTGGCAGAAGGCGACCCACGAGATGCTGAGGAACCGAATGCCGTGCACAGCTGTTAACACGTCACCTCCTGGCGTCGACGTGTCGAGCAGACTCTTGCCGTTCTTGTACAGCGAGAAGCAGAGGAGGATCGCCCGACGAGACGCTGAAACACGCGCTAGGTCACACACTAGGGTCATACACACTAGGGTCATACACATACTAGGGTCATACACACACTAGGGTCATACACACACTGGTGTCATACATATACTAGGGTCATACACACACTAGGGTCATACACACTAGGGTCATACACACACTGGGGTCATACACCCTAGGGTCATACACACACTGGGGTCATACACACTAGGGTGTTACATACACTAGGGTCATACACACACTGGGGTCATACACACACTGGGGTCATACATACACTAGGGTCATACACACACTAGGGTCATACACACACTAGGGTCATACACACACTAGGGTCATACACACACTGGGGTCATACATACACTAGGGTCATACATTTACTAGGGTCATACACACACTAGGGTCATACACACTAGGGTCATACACACACTGGGGTCATACACACACTAGGGTCATACACACTAGGGTCATACACACACTAGGGTGTTACATACACTAGGGTCATACACACACTGGGGCCATACATACACTAGGGTCATACACACACTAGGTTCATACACACACACACTAGGGTCATACACACACTGGGGTCATACATACACTAGGGTCATACACACACACACTGGGGTCATACACACTAGGGTCATACACCCTCTGGGACCAACCCACTCATTCGTATCCCCGTCTAACTTCGATGTTGGTGGGGTCGTTAAGCAGGATTGAAAAATTATATATATATATATATATACACATATATATATATATATATATAGGCCTATATATATATATATATATACACACACATATATATATATATATATATATATATATATATATATATATATATATATATATATATATATACATGATTAAATTGTCAACGATCACTATGTACTAATATACTGTGGATATGGTAAACCTTGTATTATTATCTACCGGCAATTGTATCATCTTCCTCAAGATCTGAAGAAAGAATATTTACCTTTATCTGTGACGAGCAGGTCGTATGTTGTGCTGAGAACAGTGAGTAACACTAGCAAGATCATGATGGACCTGAAACACATCATCACAATCAGACACATTTCTCTTCTTCACGCTTACTAACAAGCAATATTGTATTCTGTTGGAAAGTTTAGAGAAGGAAAAGTCCACAACAAAAACAAAATTTTCAAACAGAGTGAGCCAATCCTTGCTATTCGAACACTTTGGTATTCAAAAGTAGTGATATAAAAAGTTTCGGCCAAGTTAACTCGCTATAAGTATGTCAAATTGAATCCTCGCTAAAGCTCGTCCAATTAATAATATATTTACGATCTGTTATAAAAGAGGGACAAATGGATGCGGTGTAAAGGGCCGTATCCTATTGTACTATGAACTGATAAGCTAATTAGTCTCAGGTACTAGTTGCTGGTTATAACACATTGACCGGCAGAGTGTAAATCGTGACCACATGCTCCAGTGAACATTAAGGTGTAATAACAAATTAATAACACTTGATTGTCCCAGTTCATTACTATGAATCTTACGATCTTACTATCTTATGCTATCTCATCTTACAATATATACTATCTACTATTTTACATATCTTATGACCTTACTTATAATTACAACTTGAACCCAACTAAAGAACTAATAACAACAACAATGAACAGATGAAAAAAAATATACATTTATCTCATCGGTAGATGGCTTTCCTATCTCGTCGATAGATGTTGTTATGATCTAGACTCTAGAGTCCCGAAATCAACACAAACACATAAAACTTTTAAAATAATAAGTATATTCTTCAATTGTAATTCACACTACAACATAGAGAAAGGTCAACGATCTTGCCTTGACGGCCGCCCGACTTGAAGTGTTGGGCTTCACTCGCATCCCTAACACTCGTGCCCAACCCTTACTTCTAGTTCACCCTAATGGCTTCTAACTAACGGTAATACCATACTCTACTCTAAATATATTGACCCTTAATCTATACTAGTTACTTCTATGCACTACTTGCTACTATCTAACATATATTACTAGTCTAACTAATCTAGTTAGGTGAGGCCTAACAATGTAGAGATACTTACAGACAAAGCCAGTCTGCCCAGACATACGGCAAGCCCTCTGTCGTATGACAGTCGTTGTCGACAACAGTTACCACGAAGCCGAGTGGTTCGACCACACCTGTCATGTGCTTGGTGACCTCGGCGGGGGAGCAGGAGGAGGGGACGCAGTACGACCAACGGAACCCGTCGATAAAACCAGGCACGTCCGGGATCTCCTGGAAGTAGTGATGGGCGCATGGGAATATACCCCGGGGAATGTTCCCGCTAGTGGGAATATTCCTGGGAATATTTCATATGTTTGAATAAATTCCTATATTCAGGGTATTTATTTTTTGAAAAATGAGTTCAGCAGTTCGATAATTAATGAGATAATTCAGTAATTTGCCTACTATGTGTATATTATTTTTATTCATTTTCATTTGTTTTTCAAATGGTGGGTTTTCAGAATCCAAGGTTTTTATTTTTATTTAGGTTTTTATTTAGGTTTTTATCCGAATTAAGGTGTGTAGGGTTTTCGATTATACATTGCACAAATATCTCGCTCATCTCACAACGCATACTCTGCGTTTGTTCAGTATGAATTCAGATTTTTAAAAAAAAAATCAATCAGAGCGCAGGTGTAGACTATCCAAGCAAACTTATGAAGACGAGTAAACTTCTTCACGAGAGAATTTATTGTTGTGCAACTCACGCTAGCTCCCCTCATGCCGGCGTGACGACCAACTGCCCGGTTGCCGTCAAGTTGACTCTGTGCGACGTGGAAGTACCTCTGAACGATCTGTTTCAAGCCGTGGCCGCCCTCCGAGGTCGCCGCTGACATTGCCTCGTTAGGCTTGGGGTGGATGAACACGTAACAGTGTTTGCCGGTGAATGTGCCGTATCCGGCGTCCGGTGCGCTAACGCCCACGCACTCATCGAAGTTGCCCAGCTCGTTGATGTTGCCCCAAAGGAAGCCTTCGGGTATCTTCGTGGACGAGTCGAACACTGCACTCAAAATCAACGTGTTATAATAACAACAATTCATACGGACATGTTATCCGTTATTATTTTTAAATTTTTTTGGTCTCCGCGTATACAGTCGATGTGTAATGAAATGATCTGTTCCGAAGGTTCTGATATGGACATTATCAATATATCTCCCAACAATTTCAAGGATTTCATTGTCAAATTTTATGTCTGACAAAACGCAGGCTGCTACACTACTAACTTATTCCTCGGCTCAGTGATAGCAGCATGAAGGTAGTATTATGCTAGGGGAAAATTACAAAAATTTGAATTGTTATCACGTAGTTTATTATACATAGAAATATTGACGCAACATTCAATAATATGGGGAGCAAGACACGACAAATGAGGTCTAATATCTCCCGTGTCCGAAGTAACTACCTCTTACACCAGCTTCTTTTCACAAAAACCTTTGCCTCAGCCCCACATTGGCAAATGTGTGGCCTGAGGGAGCGACGCACTTCTCAGAAGTCGCAGCCCCTAAAGAATGCCACCCGAGGGGTTTACAACTCGCAAATTTGGTGTACACCTGATTTCAGGTGATTTCAGAGATTTCATTCGAATTTCAAGGGGATTTCATGGCAAGTGTACACCGGATTTCAGGAGTTGTTATTAACCCCTCGATGCCACCGTAAAGGTAGTGTACACGCCTTACCACGCACCGCACTTGACATTCCAAGTGAGCAAGCTGTAGGATTCCTTACAAGCCTGCACCTGTCTCGTATTGTTGTGTTCATGCTGTGTTTGTTATTTCGGTGTTCTATGTTCATGTACACTACGTTTGTGATCTATCATATTGAACTTGTGGGGTTTGCCCTGTTGCCAATAAAGACGTAATAATAATGAAAAGATAATCGTAGCGAAGACTTCCATTCGTATCTTTTCTCATACAATATTGGTGTCATAGAAGAATAGGTTGGGATATTTTTAGCAGAATCGGTTCGACGGTTTTAAAGGAAAAAATTGGTGAAAGTGAGATTTGAGAATAGTACTAGGATGTTCAACTTTCCAATGTTATCCGTATCACACGAAAACTTCAGATAATGTTGATATTACAGGTATTAGATACAGGGTCGTTCCGTCGCGTCGTGTGAGTTGAATTGTTACTCGACGTTCCGATCTCCATGTTGAGACTTTTCCCAAGATATAGTTAGTTAGTACTGTTTTAAGGCACTCAACGGCTTGGTTATCAGCGCCTATTTCTCAAGATATAGTCTGGTTCAAAAAAAAGAACCATCTAAGAAGAAAGAGAGTGACCAAGTCACATCATCACTTGGTCTCTCTCTCTCTCTCTCTCTCTCTCTCTCTCTCTCTCTCTCTCTCTCTCTCTCTCTCTCTCTCTCTCTCTCTCTTTCTTCTGAGACGGTTCTTTCTTCTGTACCAGACTATATCTTGAGAAAGGTCTCAACATGGAGATCGAAACGTCGAGTAACAATTCAACTCACACGACGCGACGGAACAACCGAGTATCTAAAGCATGAGTTACATGGATCAAGGTTTCGATCAATGGCTTGACACCAACCCTTGACTCGTGTACACGGTACCATTGATCGAAAAACCCTTGCCGTGCAAGGTTGACGTCAACCTTGCACGGCAACCTCTTCGTTTAGAACACGTTCTATTTTCTATCAAGGCTTGACCGAAACCAGCCAATCAGACGATACTATTTAATCATACTGCGTATCTTTCGTCGCGCAAGACCCACTGCATTCCTGTCGAAGAAGTTATGTGATTGCTTCGACCAATCGGGAGAAATTTCAATGTGGCCGTTTCTTGAACAGCTGACATTTGTTTTGACACTAGTGGGCTGTCGAGCCTTGATGGCAGGGTTGATCCGTGTAACTGCCTGCTCAATGTTTCAGGCAAGGGCTTGAGCTCAAGCAAAACAGGCTTAATACCTCATATTCGGCTTGCGAAAGCCTCAAACAACTCAATGTTGATACTGTTCTATAACGTGAATATCCACCGAGTTTGAAGACATTTGGGTTGGTCGATTTTGAGAAGATAAATTATTGTATTGGAAGAATTACTAGTATTGAGATTCGAGTTTGGCAATGGGAATGTACAGGTTGGAAGGCTGTGAGTTATAAGAATGAAATCAAGGTTATTATATGTTGTGACTAGTCATACAAGTGAATACTGTGTAGTTTCACTATTTAAAAAAACAACAATTAAAAAAAATAAAAAATAATAATGAAAAAATTGTAATAATACCAATGGGGAATACTGTATTCATATGATGGGTACATAGGGTCTACTGTGACGGGTGGCCGAGTGGTTAATACACCGAACCATCATTCAGGAAACCGGGGTTCGATTCCCGCCATGGTCGACCATCCTGGCAGGGGTTTTTCGTGTTTTCCCTCTGTCATTCAGGTCAATACTGGGCTGGTTCCTTAAAAACAGGCCACGACCGACTCCTTCCCAATATCCAAAAACACCTAAGAAAACAGCTCTTCATCTCATCACCCATCATTCACTGGAACCAATAGATCTTAGTCATCAGTAGAGTGCGTTGTCAAGCTCAATATAAACAAATAAATACAATACTATACTGGTAGCTACCATAATGTTTACAAGTTATTAAATAATGGTGATTTTTTCACTTACTTTTCAAAGCCCAAAGTTGGAGGTCCTTGACTCCCTGTTTGTACTGCTTACTATGGTCCCCACACACGCCATTAGCACTTGTAGGGTAGAACAGCGAGTAGTATTTCTTGATGAGGCCCAACAGAATAAGATCGGACGCCAAGTCTTTGTCCTCGACGTTCTCTTCTCTTGCAGTACTTGCAACAAAACACAGGACAAAGCACAACACCAACAGGTATCGTGTGCACAACATGGCCGACTCAGGGGTTACTTTGCAGCATGCAACAAGTGACTTTACAAGCAGTTTGTCACTTCATCGAACCAACTGACTGAAATAAGATCACAACTGCATTGATAAACAACTACACTGATTTGGTCATTTGTTTGATACATTTTTAATTGATAAAGAATACTTGATCAAGTGATTGCATTTGTATTCAGATGCAATATTGATAACAGTATCAATTGCAGGCTGCATAGAAGAGTAAAGTTTTATCTGTTCCATCACGGATAAGACAGATTGGAATGGAAAATGAAGTGGTATTTAATAACCCAATTAAATATGCATTACTACTCAATGATAAGGTAGGGATGTTATAATTCAAGATTATTTTCAACATGATAATAAGATGATTATGGTCACTGTCACAAAAATGTCGCTTATCGCACCGACCTTCAGGCTGAAACAAATTGACCACGCCAGCCGTGACCGTGCCAGCCGTTCAACTGCATGTTCAGTGGAAGAAAATGAGAATTACAGGAACAGACATTCTATTTCAAAACCTGAGAACACGTATTATTTCGTGATATTTCTCATTATTGGGATTTTCCAACCAGTGTAAATACCGTTCAGTGAATAGCCCACACGGAGAGAAATTATTTAAAAACGAGTTTTGCAGACTTATTTTAGGCCTCTTCACCCAGAACTTCTTACTTCTCTAAAAAATGTTTTGCTATAAAATAAAAACGTGTTTTGTTTATGACATATTACAACATAATGAGAACGATTCGATAAATGAAACATACGTTTGTAAATCTCACTAAGCCTGCATAACATTACGTCTGAGAAAACGGAACAAATGGTTAAGAAGCGCCGAAGATATCCAATCATTTTGCTAACAATAGACAAATATTCGTCAACATGTATAAAACGCGCGGTTCCTCACTAACTAATTCTACTGAATACCGGCAGGATGCGAACGTCGTAGGTTTACTGCGCGCAATGGAATGTGAGTGTGGGTACATACTCAATAACTTCTAAATATGGTGGTCCTACACCATTGAGCCACAGATTTTTTTTTTCAACGACCTCACCAACAGCTAGTTTATACGGGGGTACGAATGAGCGGATGATAATGAAACGATGAAGCGATGATAGGTGAATGGACGTTTACAAAAACCCATGCCTTATTCTCTCACGAGGGGCGTTTATGTGGATTCACGTGGACTAAATCCTTGCTGAAGTTCGATTTTTTTCAATTGATTTGTGTTTCTGGAGTATGTAGGAGACGAAGGTAGTCAGCGGCTATTGAAAGAGGGAAACCTTTATGTAGGTAGTTATGTTCAGGAGATATGGACATCTGAAAAAAGTACCATTACGTGGCTCATAAAAGCAAGGTAAGCATTGCTTCACATCTTGTTATCATTTATAGTAAATGATAGATAGATTTTTTATTCATTACAAAATACATTGTTTGAACAACAGTACAATCATAATAATTAATAAAATTTGTCTAAGCCACATAATATAGCTACATAATCATATACTTAATATTTATAAGTCTAGATATGTTGAAATAGTTTGTCCAGACCATATCGAGATGTTCAATCATATTTAATACTTATAACAATTAGTTTATACTTAAAAATTCGTCTATACTATAGTATGCTCCTTCTATCAGGTATCTTTTTAATGCTGTTTGAAATTTTGTGGCACCTGTGATTTCCTTATTTTAACTGGAAGGCTATTGAATAGTTGTACATAAGCAAATTGGGGGGCTTTTTCCCGATGTTTTAGATAGGCACTTGAAATACGGATGTCATCTTTGATTCTAGTATCATGTGAGTGAACTGTGGAATTTGTTATTTTTAGTAAATCATTATTTCATGGCCATGGTCAATATTGTATATATGTAGCTAGATGGAACAGTCATAATATTTAATTCTCTAAAGTAATCCCTGCATGATTCCATACTTCTTAAACCTAAAATACGTCTCACAGCCTTCTTTTGAACTACTAAAATCTTATGTATATTTTTACTGGAGCTGTTTCCCCAGGCATAGAGGTCGTGAAAGAAGTGGAGATAGTAGAAGGAATAAGTGATCACCAGGCAGTGTTATTAGAAATTAATATAAAAAGGGAGCGCACAAACTGTAAGGGAAAGATGTCATGGAAATATAATAAAGCGGATAAGCACGGTTTCAGGGAATTCCTTGAAAAACAGTTTGTAGAATGGGTCTCAAATGGAGCTAGCATGGAAGAAATATGGATTAAATTTAAGGCGATAGTCAATAATAGTGAAAAGTTTATCCCAAGCAGCAAGTTGAATGGTAATCCCGATCCAGAATACTTCACGAAAGAAATTAAAAAGTTGAAAAAAAAATGTAGGAAATTATATAAAGATAGAAATAAGGATGAAGAAACCAAGGGAGTGTTTAGGAAAGTAACAAAAGAACTTGAAAAAAAGAAAAAAAATAGCCCATGACAACTACATCACTTCAATATTAGATGTAGAAAAACAACAAAAAACAACTAACGAAGTAGTGAACAATTTCTATGGGTATGTGAGGAGAAAAAAAGGGAAGGTAAATGACATACCAGAACTGAAAAGTGATGTGAAAGGTGAAAAAGGTGAAACAAGTTGGGAAAAGGCTCAGTTGCTAAACAAGTATTATGCATCTGTATTTAAAGTAGATGAGTATAATTGTGATAATGGACATCAGGATGTAAATAGTGGGCCTAGCATTAGCAATGTAAATAATTTTAGGATTACGGATAAACTAATAGTTGATGCTATCAGAAATATGAAGCCGCACAAGGCAGGTGGGGAAGATGAAATTACTATAGATTATTTAAAACTTGTACCTGAAGCATTAGCACCATATCTAAGAGTTCTTTTTAATGTGTCAATCAATAATGGTGCTCTACCACATGACTGGAAAAAAGCAACTGTGATACCAATATACAAGGGTGGCAAAAAAGGAGATGTTGGCAATTGTAGACCGATTAGCCTGACGTCAGTAGTGTGTAAGGTGTTTGAGAAGATAATATGTAATTATATAACTGATTATTGTGAAGAGAAAAATGTATTTAGTGTAGCACAACATGGATTTAGGAGGGGACACTCTTGTGAGTCGCAACTGACAGGGTTGGTGCAGGACATGGTAGAAAATATGGAGGCAGGAAGTAGGACGGATGCAATTTTCATCGACATAAAGAAGGCTTTCGACAGTGAGCCACAGAGGTATCGTAAAAAAGTTGGCCAAGTTAGAGGTAGATGTGCGAGTTATCAATTGGGTAAAGGAATTTTCAACAGGCAGAACACAGGTAGTAAAACTAAACGGGGAATACTCGGATGCAGTACAAATAGTCTCGGGAGTACCGCAGGGCAGTGTACTGGGGCCGTTACTTTTTATAATATTTGTTAATAATATGCCACTAGATATAAAGAGTAAGATTAGGTTATTTGCTGATGATTGTGTTGTATATAGTAAGATAGAGAGTGTGCCAGACAGTGTACAATTGCAGTGTGATATTGATAGAATATATGAATGGTTGACTCGTAGAGGATTAGAGATAAACAGAAGCAAATGTGAATATCTAAATGTGAATATCTAAAGGTCGGAGGCAAAGATGACGGAGGGAAATACGAGTATATCATAGGGGGAGAGCTACTCAAACCCCAAAAAAGTGTAAAATATCTAGGATTGACCATCGATAGCAAATTGACATGGAAGGAGCAGATAGGGAAGACCGTAGCAAAAAGTATAAAGAGACTGCACTTTGTGATGAGGGTGCTGAAAGGAAGTAGTAGAAAAGCGAAAGAATCAGCATACAAGTCACTGGTAAGACCAATATTAGAGTATGCAGCAGGTGTATGGGAACCCATGGGAAATAGAAAAGAGTTAGAATTAGAAAAGGTACAAAGACTGGCAGCAAGGTATGTGAAGGGCAGTAGAGTTGCGATAAAAACAGAGACAAGGAAGCATTTAAATGATTTAAAATTAGAAGAATTAAAAGGAGAGTTGAAGAAGAGACAAATAGTAGAGAAAGGAAATAAGGAGGAAAAAAAGAGTAGATTAAAAAACATGTTAACAAATTATGAGCTAGATGGAGAAGGAAAGATATTGATTACAAAATATAATTACATATCTGTGGCGGGAATGGTAAAAGATTTAGGATGGGAGAAAATGAGTGTTAGAAGGAAAGTAGCGAGAGTCACAAATATATATAGGGCACTGACGGGTAACAAGGCATGGAAGGACGTTGAAGACAAACTAAAAATGGATGGGTATAGGGGAAGGAAGGACCACGAGTTTAAGATATTCAGAAGGGCTCTGAAGACAGCGCAGGGCAATTATTCTTTACTGGGACGAGGGATATTAGAGTGGAACGCATCAAGTCCTGAGGTTTTCAAGTTGCCATTGCCTAGCGCAACAGGGTTGAGAAAAACCCGGGTTTTATTGAAAAAACCCAACCCAGTGGGTTTTTTCAGGGTTTTTGGTGTTTTGGGATTTGTTCAAAACATAACCCTAACATGAGTAACAAATTACCATTTTGTACAGTGTGTGCTCTTTTGTCTTTTCAAGTTGGTGTTTTGTAACTTTTGTTTTATTTTTTGGTAATTTGTGTTAGGTTTTCCACTTGTTCTGGAACTGCTGTGCACATGCCACATCCACATAGTTTCAACTAAAAAGTGAGGTTAAGAAAGCCTGCATACATTTTATTACTTATTTCAATATTTCGGCAACTAATTTAGTAAAATTACAATGCCTAGAGCTGACGGATCAGGGAGAAAGCAAGCCCTGGAATGGACGGAAGTTGTAAGAGTTGATAATTCAACTCAAGTTGAGTGCAAACATTGTGGGGTTATGTTAAGCTGCAAAATTGAGAGGATCAAGGCTCATTTATCAAAATGTAATAAGAGAGGTTATCATGCTAATTCAGAGTCTAATACTGATGATGATGACGACCTAATCAACATTGATTTTGACGTTGCTAGTCCTACATCTACATCCTCGCAATCTCAATCCAGATCAGGGAGTCGATTATCTAGTAGCGAGTTCGATCCTACTCCAAAAAAAAAGCAGAAGTCTATGGGAGAATTCGCCATGAAAACTACTGAGAGTCAAAAGTTGGTGTTGGATAAAAAAAGTGGCATTGTTTTTTTATGCTAACAGTATTGCTTTCAATGTAGCGGAAAGTGCACAGTTCAAAGATCTTATTGAAGCTTTGAGACCTGGCTATAAGCCGCCAAGTAGATTTCAACTATCTGGTTTGTTGTTGGACGATGCATCAAATGAAGTTGATGAAAAAATGAAAGAGGAGCTGAAAAACTGCACATTAACTTTATTGCAAGACGGATGGTCGAATGTCCGAAATGACCCGATAACTGCTACCAGCATTCACACCAGAAAAGAGGATTTTTGTTGGAAGCAAAGGACGCGTCATCCGAAAAGAAAACTTCGGTATATTGCGCCAACCTTGCAAGGGATGCTATCATTGATTGTAAAGCAAAATTCAACATAGAGGTGAGAATGAATTTCTATTTATAGGCCCTATGCCTTTTCATAAATACGATCTCGTTAGGACAACTGGAATTATATTATGCATTTTGTTTATCATATGAATCTACTACTACCTGTTAAGTTGAACTATTTCTATTTTCTAAATCTAGCTAGGCTAGGGCCTACATTTAGTTCACACTTCAGACGAAGTTCAATTTTAGTCCTCATTTAACCTTGCTATTCGACCTGCAGAGTGACCTAGTATGATACAATTTGTTTTAATTCAACATTCATCTTTTTTACTTACTTTTACTCAAGTTTTATTTACTTTATAGGTATTTGCGTTCTGCAGTGACAATGAGAATAAAATGATCCGTATGCGAGAAATTCTACAACAGGAAGATTACTTTCCAAAACTTTCAACGTATGGCTGTTCGTCACATTATTTGAATCTACTTGAGAAGGAAGTAACCCCGAGAACTGTATTAAAGCATATTATTGAAGTGCATAAGCATTTCCGAAATCACCACCAGCCTCACGGATGGCTCAAAGAAAAGAACGGACTGATGCCTCAGCTGCCAAACGATACACGTTGGAACTCACAAGTTGACTGTGTGTCAACTTTTCTCGATAATTATCACAAATATGTGGAGATACGTAAAGAGCAAGATTCGTTCAATCGTGAGATCGCCTTGATCTTGGATAATATTGGTCTTTATCGAGAAGTTTTGAATTTACAGAAACAGTTGAAAGAAGTCTCCGTTATTCTCGATAAGCTTCAAGGAGATGCTGCAACACTAGGAGAAGCGGCTGATATTTGGATCGATATGATAAACAGCGAAGTGCTACAACCACATAAAGCTGCTATTGAGCACCGTTTCCATCACGCCATGACTCCATTTCACTATCTTGCCAACATTACTGACCCTCGGTATGCAGGTAAAAAGTTAACATTTGAGCAAGAAGAAATAGCAGAAGCATGGCTCTTAAACCGAAACGCAAATTTTCATCCTGCCTATCTAGCGTTCAAGATTCAATATGAAGATTACTTCCCGAAGTCTATGTTTTTGGAACAAACGGCCTTCCAATTTCCACCGTCTAAATGGTGGCAGATAATGAAAAGCAAGGCAATTAAAAGAACGGAATTTTACCTATCGAGTTCTGTGACTTTATGAAAGATTTACATTCGTGTCCTGCTAGCTCAGCATCAATCGAACGTGTATTCAGCACTTTTGGACTTGTGTGGTCAAAAGTTAGAAATCGCTTAGGGTCAGAAAAGGCTAAACAACTTGTAAAAGTCTATCGTTTTGCCCGAGCGCAGCCGAAGGAGTGGTAGACTGCAGACTGGTAGTTTGTCGATTGTCGGTAGCTATGTATATATATATATTATATATAGTCTTATTTCTTATTCTTTTATGTTAATATGTCCCTAGACCTATTCTCCTTTCTTACGTTAGTTGTTACTGTAACTCGTTTAAAGTTTAAACTTTAAAGCGCATTCAGGCTCATCACAAAGCTGTAATTCTGAGAATATTTTTGTTGTGTAAAATCAATGTAATTATTAAAATTATTAAACATGATTTATAAAACTATTATGAAGTGTTTTGGTAACTGATGATGAATATTTTCCAAAAACCCCAAAAACCCGCTTTTAGCCGGAATTTTTCATGTGGGTTTTTGGATCAAAAACCCGCTGTTTTTTTTTGGGCCGGGCAATATTTCTCAACCCTGTAGCGCAAAGGCATTCAGAGATCAAGTTAGGTTAAGATATTTTTTAAGTTAAGCTGATAAAATTAAGACACAAAAGTAATCTAGACATATTATTCTATCATAGTTATCCTATTATGTACGCCTATTGTTAATTGTTATCTATATTATTTCCTTAGCTATATTAGTTATAATAAGTCTTAACTGCTGAGAAGAGAAACTCGGACACTGTATTGTATAATACAAATCTGTTTTAATAAAGAATAATAATATGAATATGGGGATCTACTAAGGCGTAGCATGCCATTAGCATAATCTCCCTACTGCTATATGATGGGATAATCTACCTAGAACATATAATCCTGAGCTCATCTTACTTGCAATATATTCTACATGCGAGTCCCATGTTGGGCATTCATCAATGTGTAATCCTAGGAACGCTATAGAAGAAACTTGCTCTAGAAATATGTGATTTATTTGTACATTTATGTTTGGCTTCATCATATTTCTCAAATTGTAGATGGTATATTTCGTTTTATTTTCATTTATTTTCAACCATTGTGTCCATTACTTACACAATTTATTATTTCGTTGATGTACATATTAAACAATAACGGTCCTAGCACAGATCCTTGTGGGACTCCGTGTATTATGTGCAGGCGTTCTGTTTTCATTATTTGTTCACTTCCTAAGTGGTCTCTTGTTTTAAATTCTACATACTGCGTTCTGTCCTTAAGGTAGGATGCTAACCGTTTTATAGTGTTTCCCCTCATACCATACTTTTCTAACTTTTCTATCAATATATCATGGTTTATACAGTCGAATGCTTTTGGTAAATCCATAAACACGGTTGCAACGTGTTTACCTTCGTCTAGTTGTTCAATCATCCGATCTAAGTGGTTTACTATTGCCGTGCTGGTTGATCTTTTATTTCTAAAACCATGTTGCTCAGTGACTATTAGATTCCGTACCTCAAGGAACGCTCTCATTCTGTTCTCAAATGCTTCTACAAAATTTTTAGATATTGCAGGTGAAAGTGAGATTGGCCTATAGTTCCCTACGTCTTTTGGGTTTCCCTTCTTGTATATTGGGACTACCTTGCCGATCTTCAACGCATATGGGAACTGACCTTCTGCAAAAGAATGATTTATAAGTCAAGATAATGGTCCTCAAGTGACGCCCAAGATGGCGCCAAGTGAAGGTAGCCTATTGCTGGAAGAAATAAGTTCATCTGAATGCATAAGTAAGATAAGTAAAATCAGTAAGAGTGAGTTGAAAGAAGAATTGGAGAATACTGGGCTCTCTATTGTGGGTAGTAAGGAAGAGTTGATTGAAAGGATTATCAATGAAAAATGTGAGCAAAGTGAAAAGAAGCTCAGGGCTAGAGGGAGTACTAACCAAAATGTTGAGATCATAATCTCAATTAAACGATATAATCAATGAGAAGGACAAGCTGCTGATAGGAAAAAAAAAGGTTGATCAACCTGGAGGAAGTGAACAATCTTCTAAGAGAGAAAGTGAATGGCCTAACCAGGATGACTAATAATTCCAAGCCAAATGTGGGCCTAGGCCTAAATTCTGTTAATCTACATGGAAACAAGATGGCGGACAATAACAACATGATGCAGACATCAGTACAAGTAGGGAAAAATAACTCATCGGGGATAATCCAAAGGGTTGACTATCAAACTGTCCTAGCAAACAGTAGACCCACAAATAGTACGGAATGGCCTCATCTAGGTAGTAAAATGCCTGGTCAACCAGAAATTCCAATTAAGAATCGATTTGATGCACTACGTGAAAATCGAGAAGCACATCAAACACAAGAAGCTTGGACAATTTTAGGACCAAAAAAAAAAAAAAACGGCGATGGGAAACCGCCAAGGGAAGCCACCAAACGACAGCTAAAACCCAGAACTCTATGATCCTAGAGACTATGATCCGTAGAGCAGGTGAAGTGTGCAAAGAGGAAGGAGCTAAAGTGGTTGTCTATCCGGGCATACAGACAGAACAACTTAGGCGACAAGTTGAAGAAGATGACAGTACCGGTAATGAAACAGCAACAAAGGTAGTTATCCTAAATGCAGGGACAAATAACCTTAAATCAGCAGTAAGTGCTGACCACCCCAAGAAATAATAAATCAATGTAGGCCCACTTTCATTTTACATTTGGTTAAATTCTGTAATGTGAACGAGGTATAACGTGACTTCCCGTTCCCAAAGTGGTGCGATAGTTGATTTGAGCTACCTGGGTGGCTAATATGTAATCAATCTAGGCTAAACAAGAGCCACGTGTTTCTACATTTGGTTGACAAAACTTTCAAAACACTTTCAACAATGTAACATTATTAATTTATTTCATTGTTAGAATACCAATGCTAATAATTAAAATGTGACTATTCAGAATAATTTTAGAAGTTGTCAGTATAGACATGTGCTGGCACGTGGTTTTACGGGTGATACAAATCAACCGTTCCGAAGTGTTTTTTTTACCGGTAATTTAATAGGAATGAAATTTTGTATGGGATTTTCAAAGTCTGTTTTGATAATGACATCCTCGTGCAGGAAAGCGAAGAAAAAAGTACCTCAGCACATTGAATTGAATATTACAGTAGGCTGTAGTAAGACAGTGGGGTATGTAAAATGTCATGTAAACTATTCTGTTAGTAGGTCTAATTTATTTGTTCAATTCCAGACTTGGCAAGTGTTTCCACTTGGCAGGGCTTTGCCACCAGTTAAGCTATTGGGTGTTGTTAGGCTTGCACAAGCGTGGAGCAACAGTGGCACAAGGCACGAGGAAACAAGATAACGCCAGATCCTTCGATGGATGTTATATTTGCCAAACCGAATCAAAAAAGGAAACGGGACCCGCCCAAATGCTTGCTGACTACAATCGAGAACAGAATCTCTCCAACAAGTGACGAGTTGAATAAGCTTAAAAATAGAATCTATAGCAAATCTTATTTTAAACAGTTACAAATAATGACAATGCCCTGTGTGTATATATATATATAGACTTTTATGCTTTATAAAATCAAATATTAATAACTTCACAGAGATCAGTGAAGTGCATTTCCATGAAACACGACAAAAGCACGATCTTCATGCAAAGAAACAAACGACCACCAAATGCCAGAACCTGGCTCAATATATCGGACGACGACTTTATAATGGCTTACCTGAGGATGTTGAGATATTGAATCTGTTACATTTCAAAAAAAAACTTCGACAGATTCTAACTCGAAATATATTTTTTAGTATTCAAGAATTTAAATTACACTATGGTATTTTATGATTTAATGACTGAATGACTTACACTTTATACTTGTTTTTAGTTATTATTCAAGTAATTTTTAGTATTGTATATACGTTATCATTATCATCTTATTTTATGTAGCAAAATCAATGTAATGACCATAGTATCATACAATGTTTGGATTGTATACTGAATTTGTAAAGGCTGCTTAAATATTTTCATGTTCAACCATGTCTTGTACATCAA
Organism: Brachyptera putata; assembly: GCA_907164805.1. Taxonomy (NCBI): domain Eukaryota; kingdom Metazoa; phylum Arthropoda; class Insecta; order Plecoptera; family Taeniopterygidae; genus Brachyptera; species Brachyptera putata. The sequence goes on along the minus strand of OU015466.1, from coordinate 5,767,484 downwards.
AATGATTTTAAAGACAATAAATATTTATTTACTGACTTACTTGTCGTAAAGCGGCACAACCCCGACTTCCCTCATGCATATTTGCTGCAAACCGAAGAAGTTCCGATGGCAACTGTGCCTATGGGTTCAGTCCCTGAAGGCCCTACACTATTTCATCAACTGAAGATATATCAGCCGCCATCAAAATATGCATCCACTATCGCTTCTGATGCCATCTACCCAGAATTACCGTTGAAAGTGATACTAAATGCAGATAGGCATATAAACTTCAACATCCTGGACTGCTCGCGAATAACGTTAGCTGAAGCTGTCGCGTTAGAGCAGATGACGCGAACTCAATCTGTGCTGTTGTCGATCGTAAATCGAACTAAAACTTTAATTTTACTTGCCATAGTTAATGGTTGGAATAATTTATTCAACACAACCACTATAAGGCGGCTTCTCCCTCACAAAGCACGCCACTCACAGCGAAGAACTGCCAAAACCACGATGTAGTGATACCAACGAATTTTATCATAATATAAATCTTTACATAATATAAATCTTTATATTATGATAAAATCAGTTATTGAAGCTATTGAAGCAGTCAATATTGAAGCTTCTTGAAGCAGTCACCAGCGATTATGGCAACAATAGTCAATAAGCCGAGTACGCCTATAAGACATCATGACGAAGAGGGCCGCTACGGCCAATTCATCGCTGATGAATATCTGAAGGAACATTGCGAAATTTAAAATTCAACAGTTTTTTTTTGGAACTGAAAACTGGTGTAAATTCCAATATCAATAAATGTATATTTTGTAAATACTAAAGAATCTATTGCATTCTTAAACCCCTTCCTATGGCATGTCCATTCATTTCTACATTCCTCTAAATAATAATTGTTGCTCACATTTTTACTGGAACCAGATAATTATCACAATTACATGTACTTTTTGTAAAATCTGCTAATTGTTGTAAAAGTTTATAAATATGCCTACATGAAGCGTTCTCTTGGGTAGAGCCCCCTGTTCTCTTACAGCCCTCCTGAAACGTCCTCACTTTTATGGACTTCGTCAACACCGCTTTACTAGGCAGAAGTTGAACCCAGATGGTTGTAAAGACATCTACGATGGTTGTATTTACAAGGACTTGAATAATGGTGGCTTCATGTCTAACACTAAGAACATTACGTATACTTGGTATACAGATGGCATTTCCCCCTTCAACTCTTCAGAACACAGCTTGTGCCCCTTCATCTTGCTGTTAATGAATTGCCACATAACAAACGCTTTCTACCAGGAAACATGATAGTTGCTGGGTTGTGGTTTGGTTCAAAAAACCTGGTGGTAACACCTTCTTGAGACCACTATATGATTCTCTTGTAGAATTGTATGAAGGGATTCTGGTTTCTTCCCTGACGGTCCACGACTTATTAAAGCTAGATTACTTTGTGGAACATGCCGGCAAAGTGCATTATTTCGAACATGATACAGTTTAATGGATCGTACGGTTGCGCCAGATGCAAAATAAAAGGAGAGACACTTTCACTCGGGCCTAGAACCCAGTCGAATGACAAGAAATTGGGACGCCAAACTGAACGGGCTCGTGAATGAATGAATGTTGGGGTTTTGAGGCGCGTCAACAACAGGGTCATTTTGCGCACGTCAAATAATTTTATAAACAAATAACCCATGACATATTTAGCTTCTTCAAAGGAAACTGCCTTACTGTTTATGGGCTTGAAAATGAACCAAATGCCATCGCCGCTTACGAGCGACAAACTGGGGATGTTGTCGGAAAGTTTGGACTGCTCATACACCACAATATCTCATGGATGAGATACAGTTCAGATGGCATGGGGACAAAGTCAGGGAAAATCATAGAAGTGATGTGTTTGGAGATGGGGAAAAAGTCTAAGTAGGTTGGCCATGATGCGTGAGGTGGGTTCTGTAACAGTGGAAGGGGTTGTGGTTACTTTGAAAAAGAAGCATAAATATTATGGGCAAGTCAACTATAGGTATGCTGATAAGTGGCCTTCAGAGTTGCAGCTTGCTAGTATATTCCAAAGTAATTGATGAAAGTTTTGTCGTGAAGGTGCCATTCGACCAGAATTTTGCTAACTAACTAGTAGACAGTCTTCAATCTGTATATTTTGATGATAGCAAGTTCAGGTAAATTCTGGGTTAGTTGGGTGAAATATAAATACCCAGAAATACCCATACGAGGAACAACTACAGCCTCGGACACACGAGGAAACAATAGAACATACTGGTCAAGTTGACTTCAACAAACCCGGAGATCATGTATAAGGTGTGAAAGGACCATCCATTTCATTTTACGCAATATCTAACATGATTAGATCGACTTCCACCGATGTGATGCACTCTCTCTACATAGGTGTAGTTAAAAAACTATTTCACCTCTGGTTCGATTCGTTGTACAGTACTCAAAATGTTCTCTATCCACTATGGTTGAACTATTGAAGATTAAACCACCGTCTTTTGTTCAGAGACCACCCCGCAGTATTCAGCTACTGGAAAGCATCAGAATTAAAGAACTGGCTCTATTACTATTCAATACTAGTGCTTGAATCAGTCATGATCTCATGAAAGAAGACTATATGAATCATCACATTCTTCTTGTGTCAGCTGTTTACACCCTGAACCAGAATAGTATTACTGAAAATTAGCTCATTGTTTCTAATTTATCGTTGAATAAATATGTTGAAGACTTTCCTCATTATACGGACCACGTTTTATGACTTCCAATCGCCATCAACTGCTGCATTATGTTGACGTAGTTCGAGACTTGGGACCTCTTTGGGTGACGTCTTGCTTTCCATTTGAAGATTTAAATGATAAACTTGTCAGTTTGATACAGGGTTCGCGTCACGCAGGACTTCAAATTTGCTCATCTCTTTCATTCGTGTTGAACTTGCCTCACTTCATAAATAATGTAGCGTAGATAGGTTTGGTAACCTCTTACCAGCCCTTTGCCATTCTCTCGCCTAACGGGACATTTCTTGACCCTACCTGTGTTAGAGGTGGCCCGGGGCGTAGAAGATGTTGAGCGAGGGAAGGAACCAGACCAAGAACAAGTCCGGACACGACGAGTCGAGACGCGATCCGTGTCTGTGTAAGCGTCGGAGATTGTATGTATTAAGAATAAGTGTTGTAAATAAACTGTATTATATTGTACAAGCATAGTCCACATTATTGAATAGGCAAAGTGTAACAATAAGTTAGGTGAAGATTCCATTACAAAAAAATATTGAAAAAATTGATGTTGGGCAATCACTTGAATGAATAAATGAATGTTAGAGCTTCGAGGCGCGTCGAAGCTAGGTCATTTTGCGCCTTTACAATCTATAATTATACCATAAATATGTATCTAGTACCCTATTCTTATCATCACTATCAATGTTAATACCTTATAACTTTTTATACCTATGCTCTATCGTAGAGTTTGTTGAAGAGAAGACGTTGGCTGTTGTGCCAGATGTTTGGTTGAACGGGGAGATGTGTTACTGGCCACCTTTCAAGAGTGATACGAGACGAAACAAAGCTGCTGCTGACGGAATGCTACCAAACATGGACACTTGGGAGCAGTGTCGATTCACCATTAGATTCAAAGCGTGTAAGCTTACTTATCAATTATCAATCCAGTGATAAGTTTTTCTAGAATAATTCGATTGTACAAACTATTTGAAAATGGAGGCCCAACAAATAAATATATATGAACGCAACCTGCTCCCAAATTGGACCACCACTGCATGTATTGTCTTGGATATTGAATTTATATGCGATCTGGCGGTCTATTATGATACTTCCACTCCAAAATATTAAGTCACAACCATTTTCAGGTCGGTAATCGAAGTTTAGCGCCAAATACAGAGGTTTTGTGATTTATACACCTTCTGATCTAGTTTTTGGGCAACATTCCTAAGAGTCTTCTAAATAAACGGTAAGTAACATTACGATAATATTGATTTTGAGATAAACCTTATTTCATTACGCATCGGCTCATACCAATTGTGATTTTCCACATACTACCTAGAAATAGTAATTAATTATAATAATCTCAGATTACCCGTTTCCTAAATTGGACCACTTCACCATGCTCTCTAAAACCGAACATAACCTCAAAACGAATGCAAAAATCGTTCTTCTGCGAAGACTGTTAATGTAGATATGTATGCTTTCTTGTATTTTCTATGGCTTTCTCCTATCATTTTGTCTCACATTATGTGAATATGCAATAAACAAAAAAAAAAAACTTCAAAATTTGAATTATTTCACCATGGTCCAAATTAGGGAACCACCGGTTCAAATTAGGCAACTAGTATCCTTAATTGAACCAATTGCACTACTTCATCTATATCATCATAAAATCCAAAAATATCAATTTAAAAAAATAATATGTATAACCAGTGTTTATGATGAATGTACCTATCACCCAATTTTTTTTGGGGCCCAAAATCTTTCAATTTCAGCCTCCCAAAAAATAAAATGTCTGAAGTGGTCCAAATTAGGCAACCTTACCCTAAATTGGTCACAGAAAAAAAAAATCCATTGTCTGGATCTATACCATAACATGAAAATTGCATAGGCCTACTTACATTTTCCTGTTTACTTTGTTATATGGTTTACTAGCCTAGCCTATAATATTTCATTTGTTCTGTTTTGACGTTGGGGTTTTAATTCTACCGTTACTATGGCCAAGGCCATAGAAAACTTGAGGCGTCTTGAACGTGATGATGTGGAAAACTTCACGACTGACGTAAATACAGATACGGAAACCACGTCCAAGAACAGAATGAGAAAGACGGCCGAGGATCAATCAAATCCACTATCCATCCAAGTTCCCCAATTATGAACTTGAAGCTCAAACTTGCTTGTGACGCAACTACTTCACGTTTTCACAAATCTTCTGCCCACCCTTTCCATAACTCGATGCCTATCGGTCAGCCAAAAGCATTTTCAACCCCACAAGGTAGAGCACGTCCGACCATTACGCCAAAGGCACAGAAGAGGGTTCTCTCGTCAAAATCATCAGATTCCATTCGACAGACGATTAAACATGTTTCAATACGTATGTTTTGTTCTACATTTTATTTTGCTCTGTATTCAAATATTTCTGATAGTTTAATACAGAGAAAAATAATTAGAAATAGTTAACTATGATCAAGTTGATAGGCCAAAATAATTCATAAGATGCCCTATGTTGTTGAGAATAGAATAATTGAAGTACTGTGCCTATTATACCTAGTCAATAAAATATGGGAATTTCACCGTTTCATCATAGCCTGACCATAGTCGTTGCCATATAATAATTTAAATATGTTGTTTTACATAGGTCCCAGTTGTAGTTGTTACCGTACTTTAGTAGTTGCAGATGTATGAATTTAGTTTTCATTCCAGCCACGGACATGACATATTTCAATTTATATGAAAAGCTTTTGAATGAAGTAAATGACAACAGTGCCATGCTCCAGCAAAGCCATATCATGCTGCAACAGATTCTGTAGAAGAAATCCTGAAATTGCTAGTCAACATCATCATCGGCACTAAGTGACACCCACACTTCCCATAATTCAAGTCAGTAAAGGCATTGGCTTTCCCGTTAAGTCTATTACTGAACTAACTGGGCTTATGCAAATTATGCGATCTGATAAAGAAGTAGCCAATACGGTGAGTTATTTTTCAAATATCTACCAGTCCCGATGTACAACCGTATTCAAGGCGAATCGATGCAAAGGGGCGAGGTCAGGGGTACCAGTTGGGTTACGTAGTAGCCCCGAGTTGTTGGCGTTTTCACAACGGGGTTACATGCGTGATAAATTCAGTCTTTCTCGATCGTTCGTACTGAATAGTTCTCGTCTCGCCAGAGCAAGGAATTTCTCTCTTCTTTTCTGTGGAGCTAGGGTCCAGAACCTCGGTCCACCCTAGTGTCCTATTGTCAACTATCTTCATTGAGTTTATTTCATTTCTTATTTTTACCTCGTATCATCAAACCACGTCATTATTATTCATTTTCATTATACAGTCCACTTAGGCTAACCTAGCTATCAATACGCCGCTCGGAGTAAACACTCAGTTTAATTCAACTATCTTCCGTTATAATGCAGGGAACGGCTGGAGAGCGCCTTCATCTATTCAGACTATTACCAATAATGTTTGGTGATGAAGTTCCTGATGATAATGCTTACTGGCGGCTTCTCCTTCTGGGTATAGACATATGTGAAATTAAACTTTCACTTACGATGAAGCTCGAATGAGAGCCGAACACGAAAGGCAGATCCCAGTATTTCAAATGTTATCAGAGCGTCACAACGCCAACGCCATAACATTTTGGCTCACGGAATGGTCAAGAACGGGAGGATTGATACCGAATGAATTGGTATGCGATTACTCGCTTGCATTTTTCAATGTTGTTTGCATGGCGTTTGCGGAGACGTCTGACACATGGACTTACGTCCAAACATATTATCAGCTTCTTGTCAACCCAGGATGTGTTACAATCCTCTTATATCCGCGTTGACGTAGCCCACCACATCAAGCTTGTTACTCAATGAGCTTGTTTAAACCAAATCTAGGCTGATCAAAGGCTTCTATGTGAGAGGTGTTGCTAAATTGAAGCTGTACTTTCCGGATTTCTCGTGTGGCCCGAACACCTTCAGAAGACTTCTCTAAAAGTAACGGCTCGAGAGTCCAATGCGAAAAATACAAGAAGAAACTTAAAAGACTGTACGCTTCGGGAGACGTCGAAGATTCACTTGCAAATATTGATGCGAAACACCCGAAAGCCAAGAGGAAGAGGAAGACGTAGATGGTGATCTTTTGACGTTGAATCGTTTATCCGTACGTCGAGGGGAAAAACGATGGCCAAGTGGAGGGACGACAAGAGAATCCATTCTCTCGACGTCTTATGCTCCCGAAAGAGAAGTTCGATAGCTTCAGGAATAATTTGAGATATCATAATCTTCCTGTAAATGGTGAGTGTCGTGGAGAGACATCGTGTCATTTTATGACATCGACGCGAAAAAGGAGTGAACAGGCAGTCGGGCAGCACCGCCGTAAAACATATTTGCCCAGGGGCGTTCGCAAAGATGAGCGTCAAACTAGCGACTCAGGTATTCAGCCACTCTGTGAAAGCAGGCTTGCAAACCGCTATCTATACTGGGGAGTTGAAGAGCCCGACTGCGGACGCAACCAAGAACGTTGTCGGAATTATGAACGATCTGTTCGATTCACTCAACAGTTGCTATCCCAATGATCTGACACCTCATAGGGCTCTTTCTAACGAACCTCACAACATGCCTCTACAATGTCTTCGAAATGCTCGCGAGTGGCTACCCACAATGACTCTGACTGACAAAGAGACTGAACCGTATTGTTTTGACGGCTTTCATCACTGTCAACGGTGTTTTACTGCTCTGGAACGATATGTCTTTGGAGGGAGTGAAATACCTGCTCACATCTCGACTAAACCAGGATCCATTAGAAAATTCTTTCGCTGCTTTGCGTAACCGATCTGGGTGTAACCAACCCAACTCCCACTCAATTTCGGCACAACTTGCAGACCACTATGTGCATTAATTCAATAAATACGCCGAGGTTTTCCAATTGTGAGCCGAATAAATATGTTTGGCTAACAGCAATCGAGTCCGAGGCATCGGAAGTACAATCAATGAGCAGTACAAAGTCATCTCCATCAACATCAGAACAAACACCGACATTACCGATCTCATCAACTTAAAAATTGATATTGCATATTAGTCTTAGATGAAATTTTAGATACGTTGCAAAATTACAGAACTCGGCTATGAGATTTATATTACAGGAAACTTGGACTGTTTCTTCAGAGAAAATGTTGAATAGATTAGAATGGTTAAATGTTAGAAATAGTATTAAAATGGATTCCTATGTATTTATATTTAAAATAATTAATGGTTTTATGCCCGTTTACTTTGATAAATTAATTACCAATAATAATGAAATACATGATCACTATACAAGAGGTGCTGATCATATATATTTAGAGTCATGTAATTCTTCAATGTTCAGTAAAAGTATATTTTATAAGTCAGTAAGAGACTATAATAATTTACCTATAGTATTGAAGGAAATCAAAAGTGTGAGTAGATTTAAGCTAGAAATAATCAAACATGTAACTAGCACTGGAAGGTAATAATAAGTAAAATAATTGTAAGAGAGTCATTAATATATGTAGACCTGTATAATTAATAGCAAAATCATTTGCTAAATAAACAAATTACAATACAAAAAAACTGTAGGACCAAAAAAAAACCCGGCGATGGGAAACCGCCAAGGGAAGCCACCAAACGACAGCTAAAACCCAGAACTCTATGATCCTAGAGACTATGATCCGTAGAGCAGGTGAAGTGTGAAAAGAGGAAGGAGCTAAAGTGGTTGTCTATCCGGGCATACAGACAGAACAACTTAGGTGACAAGTTGAAGAAGATGACAGTACCGGTAATGAAACAGCAACAAAGGTAGTTATCCTAAATGCAGGGACAAATAACCTTAAATCAGCAGTAAGTGCTGACCACCCCAAGAAATAATAAATCCACTTTCATTATACATTTGGTTAAATTCTGTAATGTGAACGAGGTATAACGTGACTTCCCGTTCCCAAAGTGGTGCGATAGTTGATTTGAGCTACCTGGGTGGCTAATATGTAATCAATCTAGGCTAAACAAGAGCCACGTGTTTCTACATTTGGTTGACAAAACTTTCAAAACACTTTCAACAATGTAACATTATTAATTTATTTCATTGTTAGAATACCTATGCTAATAATTAAAATGTGACTATTCAGCATAATTTTACAAGTTGTCAGTATAGACATGTGCTGGCACGTGGTTTTACGGGTGATACAAATCAACCGTTCCGAAGTGTTTTTTTTACCGGTAATTTAATAGGAATGAAATTTTGTATGGGATTTTCAAAGTCTGTTTTGATAATGACATCCTCGTGCAGGAAAGCAAAGAAAAAAGTACCTCAGCACATTGAATTGAATATTATAGTAGGCTGTAGTAAGACAGTGGGGTATGTAAAATGTCATGTAAACTATTCTGTTAGTAGGTCTAATTTATTTGTTCAATTCCAGACTTGACAAGTGTTTCCACTTGGCAGGGCTTTGCCACCAGTTAAGCTATTGGGTGTTGTTAGGCTTGCACAAGCGTGGAGCAACAGTGGCACAAGGCACGAGGAAACAAGATAACGCCAGATCCTTCGATGGATGTTATATTTGCCAAACCGAATCAAAAAAGGAAACGGGACCCGCCCAAATGCTTGCTGACTACAATCGAGAACAGAATCTCTCCAACAAGTGACGAGTTGAATAAGCTTAAAAATAGAATCTATAGCAAATATTATTTTAAACAGTTACAAATAATGACAATGCCCTGTGTGTATATATATAGACTTTTATGCTTTATAAAATCAAATATTAATAACTTCACAGAGATCAGTGAAGTGCATTTCCATGAAACACGACAAAAGCACGATCTTCATGCAAAGAAACAAACGACCACCAAATGCCAGAACCTGGCTCAATATATCGGACGACGACTTTATAATGGCTTACCTGAGGATGTTGAGATATTGAATCTGTTACATTTCAAAAAAAAACTTCGACAGATTCTAACTCGAAATATATTTTTTAGTATTCAAGAATTTAAATTACACTATGGTATTTTATGATTTAATGATTGAATGACTTACACTTTATACTTGTTTTTAGTTATTATTCAAGTAATTTTTAGTATTGTATATACGTTATCATTATCATCTTATTTTATGTAGCAAAATCAATGTAATGACCATAGTATCATACAATGTTTGGATTTTATACTGAATTTGTAAAGGTTGCCTAAATACTTTTATGTTCAACCATGTCTTGTACATCAAAATGATTTTAAAGACAATAAATATTTATTCACTGACTTACTTATCGTAAAGCGGCACAACCCTGACTTCCCTCTGGCATATTTGCTGCAAACAGAAGAAGTTCCGATGGCAACTGTGCCTATGGGTTCAGTCCCTGAAGGCCCTACACTATTTCATCAACTGAAGAAATATCAGCCGCCATCAAAATATGCATCCACTATCGCTTCTGATGCCATCTACCCGGAATTACCGTTGAAAGTAATAGTAAATGCAGATAGGCATATAAGACAGCATGACGAAGGCCCGCTACGGCCAATTCATCGCTGATGAATATCTGAAGGAACATTGCGAAATTTAAAATTCAACAGGTTTTATTTTGAACTGAAAAGTGGTGTAAATTCCAATATCAATAAATGTATATTTTGTAAATACTAAAGAATTTATTGCATTCTTGAACCCCTTCCTATGGCATGTTCATTCATTTCTACATTCCTCTAAATAATAATTGTTGCTCACATTTTTACTGGAACCAGATAATTACCACAATTACATGTACTTTTGGTAAAAACTGCTAATTGTTGTAAAAGTTTATAAATATGCCTACATGAAGCGTTCTCTTGGGTTACAGCCCTCCTGAAACCTGAAACGTCCTCACTTTTATGGACTTCGTCAACACCGCTTTACTAGGCAGAAGTTGAACCCAGATGGTTGTAAAGACAACTACGATGGTAGTATTCACAAGGACTTGAATAATGGTGGCTTCATGTCTAACACTAAGAACATTACGTTTACTTGGTATACAGATGGCATTTCCCCCTTCAACTCTTCAGAACACAGCTTGTGCCCCTTCATCTTGCTGTTAATGAATCGCCACATAACAAACGCTTTCCACCAGAAAACATGATAGTTGCTGGGTTATGGTTTGGTTCAAAAAACCTGGTGGTAACACCTTCTTGAGACCTTTATATGATTCTCTTGTAGAATTGTATGAAGGGATTCTGGTTTCTTCCCTGACGGTCCACGACTTATTCAAGCTCGATTACTTTGTGGAACATGCCGGCAAAGTGCATTATTTTGAACATGATACAGTTTAATGGATCGTACGGTTGCGTCCGATGCAAAATAAAAGGAGAGACACTTTCACTCGGGCCTAGAACCCAGTCGAATGACAAGAAATTGGGACGCCAAACTGAACGGGCTCATGAATGAATGAATGTTGGGGTTTTGACAGGGTCATTTTGCGCCCGTCAAATAATTTTATAAACAAATAACCCATGACATTTTTAGCTCCTTCAAAGGGAACTGCCTTACTGTTTATGGGCTTGAAAATGAACCAAATGTCAACGCCGCTTACGAGCGACAAACTGGAGATGTTGTCCGAAAGTTTGGACTGCTCATATACACCACAATATCCCATGGATGAGATACAGTTCAGATGGCATTTTTACAAAGTCAGGGAAACTCATAGAAGTGATGTGTTTGGAGATGGGGAAAAAGTCCAAGTAGGTTGGCCATGATGCGTGAGGTGGGTTCTGTAACGGTGGAAGGGGTTGTGGTTACTTTGAAAAAGAAGCATAAATATTATGGGCAAGTCCAACTATAGGTATGCTGATAAGTGGCCTTCAGAGTTGCAGCTTCCTAGTATATTCCAAAGTAATTGATGAAAGTTTTGTAGTGAAGGTGCCATTCGACCAGAATTTTGCTAACTAACTAGTAGACAGTCTTCAATCTGTATATTTTGATGATAGCAAGTTCAGGTAAATTTTGGGTTAGTTGGGTGAAATATAAATACCCAGAAATACTCATACGAGGAACAACTACAGCCTCGGACACACGAGGAAACAATAGAACATACTGGTCAAGTTGACTTCAACAAAGGACCATCCATTTCATTTTACGCAATATCTAACATGATTAGATCGACTTCCACCGATGTGATGCACTCTCTCTACATAGGTGTGGTTAAAAAACTATTTCACCTCTGGTTCGATTCGTTGTACAGTACTCAAAATGTTCTCTATCCACTATGGTTGAACTATTTAAGATTAAACCACCGTCTTTTGTTCAGAGACCACCCCGCAGTATCAAGTCACACCTCAGCTACTGGAAAGCATCAGAATTAAAGAACTGGCTCTATTACTATTCAATACCAGTGTTTGAATCAGTCATGATCTCATGAAAGAAGACTATATGAATCATCACATTCTTCTTGTGTCAGCTGTTTACACCCTGAACCAGAATAGTATTACTGAAAATTAGCTCATCGTTTCTAATTTATCGTTGAATAAATATGTTGAAGACTTTCCTCATTATACGGACCACGTTTTATGACTTCCAATCGCCATCAACTGCTGCATTATGTTGACGTAGTTCGAGACTTGGGACCTATTTGGGTGACGTCTTGCTTTCCATTTGAAGATTTAAATGATAAACTTGTCAGTTTGATACAGGGTTCGCGTCACGCAGAACTTCAAATTTGCTCATCTCTTTCATTCGTGTTGAACTTGCCTCACTTCATAAATAAGTTAGGTGAAGATTCCATTACAAAAAAATATATTAAAAAAATTGATGTTGGGCAACCACTTGAATGAATGAATGAATGTTAAGAGCTTCGAGGCGCGTCGAAGCTAGGTCATTTTGCGCCTTTACAATCTATAATTATACCATAAATATGTATCTAATACGCTATTCTTATCATCACTATCAATGTTAAACACCTAATAACTTTTTATACCTATGCTCTATCGTAGAGTTTGTTGAAGAGAAGACGTTGGCTGTTGTGCCAAATGTTTGGTTGAACGGGGAGATGTGTTACTGGCCACCTTTCAAGAGTGACACAAGAAGAAATAAAGCTGCTGCTGATAGAATGCTACCAAACATGGACACTTGGGAGCAGTGTCGATTCACCATTAGATTCAAAGCGTGTAAGCTTACTTATCAATTATCAATCCAGTGATAAGTTTTTCTAGAATAATTCGATTGTACAAATTATTTGAAAATGGAGGCCCAACAAATAAATATATATGAACGCAGCCCAATTTAGGGTAAAATTCACTTACACAATACAATACAGTACAAAACAATTGGGGTGAAGTTGCCTAATTTGAACCTGCTCCCAAATTGGACCACCACTGTATTGTCTTGGATATTGCATTTATATGCAATCTGGCGGTCTATTATATTACTTCACTCCAAAATATTACGTCACAACCATTTTTAGGTCGGTAATCGAAATTTAGCGCCAAATACAGAGGAGAGACATCGTGTCATTTTAGGACATCGACGCGAAAAAGGAGTGAACAGGCAGTCGGGCAGCACCGAAGTTGACCGTAAAACATATTTGCCCAGGGGCGTTCGTAAAGATGAGCGTCAAACTAGCGACTCAGGTATTCAGCCACTCTGTGAAAGCAGGCTTGCAAACCGCTATCTATAGGCCTACTGGGGAGTTGAAGAGCCCGACTGCGGACGCAACCAAGAACGTTGTCGGAATTATGAACGATCTGTTCGATTCACTCAACAGTTGCTATCCCAATGATCTGACACCTCATAGGGCTCTTTCTAACGAACCTCACAACATGCCTCTACAATGTCCTCGAAATGCTCACGAGTGGCTACCCACAATGACTCGGACTGACAAAGGCACTAAACCATATTGTTTTGACGGCTTCCATCACTGTCAACGGTGTTTTACTGCTCTGGAATGATTTGTCTTTGGAGGGAGTGAAATATCTCACATCTCGACTAAACCAGGGTACATTGGAAAATTCTTTTGCTGCTTTGCGTAATCGATCTGGGTGTAACCAACCCAACCCCCAGTCAATTTCGGCACAACTTGCAGACCACTATGTGCATTAATTCAATAATTACGCCGAGGTTTTCCAATTGTGAGCCGAATGAATATGTTTGGCTAACAGCAATCGAGTTCGAGGCATCGGAAATACAATCAATGAGCAGTACAAAGTCATCTCCATCAACATCAGAACAAACACCGACATTACCGATCTCAGCAACTTTACCAACGTCCAACTCATCTGTTGAACAATCAGACGTTATCACGGATGAGAGCGGGATATTAGTTTTAGGTTATGTCAGCGTCGAGCTATGCTCCGTCACCTACATTGCAGGCTGTTGGCGAGAAGGTCCATAACTAAATTAGATTGTGAATTTCTTTATTCTATGCCACTACGCTGCATGTGCCGGTTCTCATGCCTATCGACGAGCCGACCGAAGCTCTCCTGCCTACCTCTGCCTAGTCTGGCTAAGCACTCTAGCATTCGATTGATACAATAGGCGAAGCTCCCCTCTCTTCCAATGATTTCACCGTTCATAATTCAGACGATGGATGGATACATAATGGGTTTTTGTCTAACGTATAAGCATCAATCTATTCATTTCTCAATTCTTCATTCAATTTCATCTCCTAGTAACAGTCAATGATTGTTATCGAGGCCTTCTATAGTGTTAGTTCTACTCTCATTTATTTGAGCTATCGTCCGAAAAACAGTTCAACTTTCAAACACAGTGATATTTTTTCAATAGTTAGGTCCCTCATCTTGTCGAGATGAAATTTTGAGGGCATACAAGGATGTTTAGAATTATTTTCTGGATTTCCTTCATTTTCCATTTTCCCAGTAAGTGCAATAGCAACAATGATGCATGATGGAATCATCACGAAGATTCAATTACAACTCACATTGGTTATGATTGGGTCCAACAAAAGGTTTCCAAGATATACCTATAGTCATGGTGTCAGAAAGAGCAAGGATAATTGCACTAAAAGAGTGTGGTCTCGTGAATCCAGAAGTTATAGGAGAGCTGAGGAGCATCATACCATCACTTGTTGATTGATCACTTGCCGATGTGGTAAAACAACTCCCCAAAAACCCCCCCCCCCCCCCCCCGAACAGTTGCGGAAATTGTGTTGCTGGAAATTGGTTGTGAAAATTAATATAAAGAAGCATCTAAAACGATATTCAACCATACCTTGTCATTGGGATTTATGTGAGAATCATTTGAATTGAAAAATCAGTGGAACCTTGGTCTAATGTTGGAAGTCACGGCCATCTGGATGGATATTGACCAAGGTGTATGATAATTATTGACCACTGTATCAAGGTGTTTAAAGTAACAAACAAGAAATATTGGCAACTGAGGTACAAATATTATATTTTGATGTTGATGATTCCAGGCGATGAAACCTGTTAACACTGCCAGTAAGAACATGTACAATAACTAATCTCTCAAGACAAATGACAATCTCAAGACAAATCTCTCGAAGACAAATCTCTCAAGACGTCTCAAGACAAATGTTTAAAAATAGGATCAAATACTTTTTGGTTGTACATGCCTTTTATACTATTGACGAATTCTGTGATGCCAAGTATTGTAAATGTACCTTTTGCTCAATTACCTAATTTTAGTAATTTAAATTAGCTCCTATACATAATATTCAAAATGTTTGTTTGGTTTTTTTCATTTCATTTATATTTTCTTTTTACTGACTAATTTCTTAAACCCGTAACATCTTTGTATACTCAAGGGTGAGTGTATATATTATGTATGTATCACTATGAAATAATAATAATAAACATCTATCTAATGAACAATTAGAATATGTAGGCCTACAATAAGATGATATGAAATAAAATGAAATTGAAGGAAGACGACAGACGAAGAGAAAAGTGACGAGAAAACGAAATAAAATGAAAATACAAACGCAAGGTTCAGTACTCCCTCCACATACTCCGGTCACTAGAAGGCTTCCACTCGAACGACGGTCCGAACTTGGTCTGGACCCTCACTCCAGACCTTATCGCCATGGGTGACCCTTTTGGGAACAAATAAATTGCTCCTAGCGACAGCTCTGGAGATCACGGGGCCACGCAAGCCCCCAAATCACGTCATGATTCCGGACCCTTTCAGGGGGCCAAGTCTTGTGAATAGAGCAGCTCAAAACTCTGCACTTCACAACGACACTCATGAGGTATACATTAGGTAGAAGTGCTAGATAATCCGCCGCATATTCGGATTATCTAGCAATGTACACCTATAAGTGTCGTTGTGAAGTGCAGAGTTTTGAGCTGCTGTATGTACCAATTTTGCGTAGGCCTATCCCTAAAACAGATTAGTATGGATAACCACAAATACACGTAATCTTTGATAACAAACTCTGTACCCCAGTACCGACTATTGAAAAGACGCGTTGACCACTGGGTGGAATGCTGAATTGTCATTCAGGAGACCAGGGTTTGATTCCCGCCATGGTCGCGACCATAATTTGGAAGAAAACTCTGTAGGTCTACGTTTATGAGTGTGTAGCGCATTGTCGCTAAATGAACAATATCATTACATCAACTTATTATCACAGAACTTTTCTGTGGTGTCCCTCTATCTTTACAAGAAATGAATTTGATGGCTCATTGAACATTTTACATACAACTGCTGTCTGATTCCAGGACAGTAACGAGTTAGGCTTTTCCACCGGTACTTTCAACGACCTCATCACGGACCGCCAACGAAGTGCAGTTATCAGAAATGCAGTACGTGGACGAAGAAGATGTAATTATCAGCGAAGACATTTTCGAGTTTCCATTGTCGGTCGTTGTGTCGCCACAAACAAATTCAAGTCTCGGCTTCCAAAACATTGCGGAGATAGGAGGTTGGTTATACTTGATTCACAATTGAAATAAATAACTTGAATCATGTATTTAGCTACGACTGAGAACTGCAGAATAGGACAATCAATGTCTCTTTAAATATTGGGAATATATTGATGTAACATAAATGTAGAAGATTTGACATTGTTGCCTACTATATAAATACAAACACACTGGTCTACATCAAGCTGCACGACACGCCCGTCGTCTTCAAACGTTTCGGCAGAGATGTCTAGTTCAACCCCCGTCCCACCATCACTCCGCACGCCAGTACAGAACCAAGGTTGGTGCAAATAATAATACATTTTGTTATAAGTCATTCCGTCAAAGAGATAATCGAATTAAAATATCTCAACTTCAAGCGTCACAAGAAATAGTTTCGAAATATATCGCATAGTTGTGGGCCTACATTTAATGAATGGAGATTAACAAGAAGTATTTGAAAACTGGATCCATCAAATGGGATTTCTAGAAATAACATTAGTCTTTGAAGAAAGTACCGCATTGAATCTAGATAATGTTTGATTTCCATATTAATAACTACTCAAATAACATGTAAAAATGAAACGAATCATCGTCTCTAACTTGACATCTTCAATGTTGCAGGAACCGAACGGTGAAGAGATTCTGCCAGGCTCGCTGTGGCGCTCCGAATTTATGAATAAGGTGACCAAAAATGTGATTGATAGATTGAGTCGCTCAGTCGTTTTTCCAGACATCATGGTGGAGTTGATGGCTTACATGCGACGGCAGAGGTTCGTCAGGGTGGGTTGCGGGTTGTTTCTGTATACAGACAGCCGCAGGGAATCAACAATCACGGTGAAGCGTTTCATCCAACACTGCGATTAATATTTCATACAATGGTCCCAGTAGAGATGCCGTAGACTATTTCGATATTTTGATAAATCGATTCATTTTCTTTCGATACGTCGATTTTTAAATCGATACAATGGGTTTCGATATATTGCTGAATCGATGTTTTCACGTCCGATTTTCGATGTTCTATATTCATTTTTAATTTGTCAATTACATTGTGTTTTCGAAGTTTGTGTTTTTTGTTCGGGGCGACAAGCCGACAAGACTTTTGACCTGAAGATGTTTTCATTGGCCTTGATTTGGAAGCATTTTATAATACAGAATAATGCTACTGCATCATGCAAACTGTGTATGGCATGTCTTAAAACTTGTGCCAACACCACAAATCTCAAAATCAAAAGCTATTGTTTACAGCCGGGAAAATTGATCGAGAAAACAGTAATTTTATCGATGTCGACTAGTATGATGACCGAACTGATGAGATTATTCGTGTAGATATGGGAAGACCACATCAGCTCAATAAAAATGAGTAGACGAAATAAAAATGGGTAGACGAAATAAAAAAAAAACGTCTATTCGATATGCCGTAATTTGATTTGGTTTCGGGATTTGGGCAGTACAAACACACACCTCGAACGCTAGCAGGAAAATGCTATTGGAAAACCACCGAATGGAGAATGTGGATTCACATTACTGTATACCTTGCATCACCGCAGTTCTCCAATCAAAATATATTCTGGGACATTTTAGTTCATTCTGTTGAACACTGTATTTATCAACAATGTGTGAAATATCCTCGGACACAACAGCGACAGCAGAACATATGCTCGAAGAATTCGTTTTGCAAGTTCATGTTCTGTATGGACCTGAAGCGATGACATTTGATGAGTAATAGATATGAGCGGGCCACTCTGGGTAACACCAGCTTCTCCTTCTCAAGCAGGAATTCATACAACGTCCCCGTCCCCGAGACAAATAACCGAAAGTATTGATAAACAATAGCATTCCGTCACTTGAGGGAGTTTTAATGTCGAGGCCAATTGTAACTAGAGTATTCGAATCATTGAGAGGAATTGTTATGATGGCAGACTCTAGTTAGTTGTGGCCTATTCATGTCAGTGTACTTGGCCATAGTTGTCAACAAGCACATGGAGGGAGCGTGATAGAAAGAGCTAGAAAATTACGGTAAAATGATATAAAATAAAATGAACGAAGACGACAGATGGAGAGAAAAGTGTCAAGAAAACAACAAAATCAAATACAAACGCAAGGCAGTACTCCCTCCACATACTCCGCTCACCGAAAGACTTCCACTCGACCGTGACGATCCGAACTTGGTCTGGACCCTCACTCCAGACCTCTTCACCATGGGTAACCCTTTTGGGAGAAAGTAAATTGCTCCCAATGACAGCTGTGGATCAAGACCCCACACCACGTCGAAGTATCCGGATCTTTCGCGGGGCAGGGAGGGGGAGAATCATTCATTTGCTCCCAAAAGGTTCACCCATGGCGATAAGGTCTGGAGTGAGAGTCCACACCAAGTTCAGACCGTCTCGGCCTAGTATATGGAGAGAGTACTGAACCTTGCGTTCGTCTTCTTTCATTTCATTTTACCATACATCGTCTGAACTTACTTTTCATGCTTTTTCTATCTATGGCAACGACACCGACATGAACATAGACGCAAAATGACAGATAATATGAAATGATTGATAAAAAATGAAATAATATTTAAAATATCATTCCACCATTGTTTCCCTATACATCAGATGAATAATACACAGCAGCCAGAATAAGAAACGAAATGAAGAATTGACCTGCACATTTCTATGAATTTTATGAACAGGTTAATTTTCACGAGTGCACAGCTAGCTAGTCTGGATCGATCACATGAACATATAATCAAGATATTATTCGAATGTGTCTTTGGATTTTATTCAAAACTTCGTCTATTCATACGAACCAAATATGAAGAAAAACTATGTTAACAATATTAAAAAATATATAACGATGGAAAATTAGGGAGCCAAGCCCTTGCTACTTGATCACCATATATAAAAGTAGTGATATAAAAAGCTTTGGTCACGTAAACTCTTCAAAAAAGTAATGGGCATATAATGCAAACGTTCGGTAATTATACAAAGTACTTCGAACTTACTTATAGGCATATGATCTACTAACAATCTTACTAACATGTAAAAGGAAACTACCATGGAAGGGAGGAAGAGAGTAGATCTGCAGGATAAGACATCTTGCAATGAATGGTACCATGGAAGCGAGGAAGAGTAGATCTGCAGGATAAGACATCTTGCAATGAATGGTACCATGGAAGCGAGGAAGAGTAGATCTGCAGGATAAAACATCTTGCAATGAGTGGTACCATGGGAGCGAGGAAGAGTAGATCTGCATGATAAAACATCTTGCAATGAATGGTACCATGGAAGCGAGGAAAAGAGTAGATCTGCAGGATAAAACATCTTGCTCTCAATGGTACCATGGAAGCGAGGAAGAGTGGATCTGCAGGATAAAACAACTTGCTCTGAATGGTACCATGGAAGCGAGGAAGAGAGTAAATCTGCAGGATAAAACATCTTGCAATGAATGGTACCATGGAAGCGAGGCAGAGTAGATCTGCAGGATAAAACATCTTGCTCTCGATGGTACCATGGAAGCGAGGAAGAGTAGATCTGCAGGATAAAACATCTTGCAATGAGTGGTACCATGGGAGCGAGGAAGAGAGTAGATCTGCAGGATAAAACATCTTGCAATGAGTGGTACCATGGAAGCGAGGGAGAGTAGATCTGCAGGATAAAACCGAGGGGTCAACAACTTGACATTTTAGTGTACACCTGATTTTTGATTATTTTATTCTATTGATTTTTTTGATTTTTTATGATCTTTTTGTGATTTTTGTGATGCTATTTTTTTTTTGATTTTTCGTGACTTTTTATTTTTTTTGCAATTCTTATTGATTTTTCTTGATTTTCTTCGATTTTTCGTGATTTTTGTTGATTTTTTTTATTTTTCTTGATTTTTTTTATTCTTTTGAATTTTTCTTGATTTCTTGATCTTTCGAATTTTTTGATTTCTCTAGATTTTTAGTTTTCTCTCAATTTTTTCTGTTTTTTTTTTATTTCTCTTGATTTTTTTGATTTTCTTCATTTTTATGATTTTTCTTGATTTATTTTATTTTTCTCGATTTTTTTGATTTTCCGTGATTTTTATGATTTCTCTCGATTTTTTTGATTTTCCGTGATTTTTTATATTTTTATGATTTTTCTCGATTTTTCTTGATTTATTTTATTTTCCGTGATTTTTTTGATTTCTCTCGATTTTTTTGATTTTCCGTGATTTTTTTGATTTTTTTTTCAAGTGTACACCTTCTTTTTCAGTTGTTAACCCCTCGGCTACTACAACAGGCACTTGTTCCTCGTCGATCAAATTGAGTATCCTTACTTTAAATGTCTTGCTCTTCCTTCTTCAGATTCGTCATGGTCTTTTATTCCTTGTCTGTCTTCGTCGCAAAGTGACATTATCTCCTGTGTAGGAGTTGATGAAGACGAAGGTGCAACTAGATCAATTGGTCTATGAACCGAAGTTGGAGTGAGAAATGATCTCATATTGACTTATGATTTCGCCAAATTTAATTTTAATAGTTTCTCTTGCATTTTCCTTCTCTCGTGTCCCATCTGCTTCTATTGACTTTCCACCGTACCCCGGGCTCCCCTACTATGCGCCCGCCCTGTGGAGATCTTTGCCATGCCTTGTGTTCATGGTCTGTAGTATTTGCTCGAATAATCCCGGAATGGCCTTTACGAATAATAAAACTTCTCAAATATAAATACATGTAAGTTACATTCATATACATTTTTCAATACATTCACAGACCTAGTCAATGCCCAGCGGACACTATGACTACTTCAAGATAATAACTGTTCAATTATTTTTGTAATACTTACACATGTGACTCACACTTGATCTGACAACTTTTGAGGGATTGAATCGCTTATTAGTCAATAATTGGAGTCATTATCCAAAGCATATGAAGTCAATGTCCAAAGTAAACAGACGCCAACGACAATTTCTACTTTTGTGGCCCAACAGAGGATCTGAACACCGTGGTGTGGGGCTTGCAAGACCCCCAGAGCTGTTGCCGGGAGCAATTTATTTGCTCCCGGCAGGGAGCAAATAACTCGACCACTCGACCAATGTCGTCACATCCAGTCAGGGGTTGCTGGGGGCTTCTCATCTAGCGAATTGTAGTAGAGGTTGCATAACGCCGACGACAAGCTGTTCCCCTGCGGCAATCCTTTGCTCAGCTGATAGGTCGAATTCATGCCGCACGTCACCAACTCATTGGTGGCGAGATTCATTGCAGACCGCAGCAACTTCTGTCCGTCCAAACCTTTCTATAATCCACGGTAAAAATTTTCGTTAAAAAAGAAAATTTTCGTCTGACTTTGAGAAGGGATTCTCTACACGTTTTCTCTACACTTTTCTCTTCACCTGTCGTAGACGTTCATTTTATCTTATTTTATATCATCTTATCCATAGGCGCAAATGACCTTGTTGTCGTCGCGCCCTAAAACTCTATTTCTCTAATAATAATAATAATTCTTCATTATGACTATTGATCTTGTCACAAAGATATCAGTCACGTCACATAGAATATACATACATTACAATCGTATAATAATTAACTATAATATTTAAAAACACAAGGCTATAAGTAAAGACATTTGAAGAGTTGTATTTTTACAGTCAAGAATAAAATCGGAAATAGAACAATAACATTTGTTTTGAAGAAACGTTTTTTAATTCATTTCAAACTTGTTTACGCTAAAATAGAACATGCTATATTTAATGAGCTTCAGAATAAAACAAAAATAGCTTTCTACCTATAAATCTAATATTTTCTCCATTGTTGGAAATCACAGTTGTGTGTGTGAATCTTAGTTTTGCGTAAATTGCAGTCAAAGTTGTATTAAATGTCTTGAGAAGTCAGTTGTCTGCCATTGTTGGATGCGATGCCTTCTACCGCAGCATTCTTATCAGCGGTTCTCCTAGCTCGGCTCCTGATACAGCGACGTGACTTGGTAGCTTGTCGGGCGATCATTTTGGGTCGTTCATATGAAACTGTTAGCGACCTCCGTTATTCTTCATACATTTTATTACAAACTCGTCCATTATAAGCCCTATGAAGTGTTTGGCTGATTTTTTTCCCCGAGAGTTGAACAATTACGTAAATACCCACTTTCAACGCTCTCATATTTGTGCTTCGTGGTTTTTTCAAAGGTGGTTCTGAAACCATCGCAACTCACTCTCTTCTTCTTCGTCCGATATCACGAACTGTGACAAAGGATCGGACGACTCTGCCTCATCATCCGTATTGAAGTTCACTAACGGTTTACGGATTCAAGCTTTCTTTCGAGGCGGAAAAAGTTTCCTTTCAGTTTGTTTTTATTGTTTTCCTCTGTTTTACTCACGTATGAAATGGCTAAGTCGTACATGACGTTGGTTCACGTTCTCCATCTTGGCTCAATGCTTGAGAATCGGCTGCTCTAATTGGATCTTGGGTGTCTTCCTTGCTACAATGGTATAGCCTTGAGGCAGCTTGGTACACACTCATTAGCATAGGCGTGCGCACAGGGGAGGCCGAGTGGGCCCAGGCCGTACCTAATGCTTTACCGCCGCATGCGGCGGTGAAGCATTATGTACGGCCGCACTCCACATTTACACAATTTTTAAATGAAAATATTGTTGTAATTATTTCAAACAATTTGTCTGAAAAAGACTGAAATTATTACGACAATGTATCTGAAACAATCGATAAACGATGGCAATAGGTGGTATAACTATTTCAATTTTCATTCTTCGAAATAGTAAAATTAGCATTGTCGAGGCTCGTGTTTCATTTCTGGGAAGACTGTTCATTTTCGGTTCCATAGTACAGAGACGGGAGAGAAGCCGCGTTCGTAGGATATTGTTCCGAATCCGAATCAAGACATTCAACCCTCTTTTGGACTCACTGATAGTTGGTATAGATTCTCGCTTCCAACAGGACACGATGAAACTCATTACATCTGTTGGCACGATGCTTAATCTATCAGTTGACTGTGAGCATCTTTCATACTTGACTTCCCACTTCGAAGTACCTTTAGAAGAACTAAAAGCCGAGATAGGGCTGCTAAACGCTGACAGCTCTGGACTGGTTCCGAAAGGGAACCAATACCACAAGGCTTGGATTTCGTGGTTCAAGTCAACTGGTAAAGTGGATATTTTTCACGTTTTTCTCAAAGTGATCAAATTGTTTGCAACCATTCCGGTTACAAGCTGCCCTTGCGAACGCGCCTTCTCCAAACTCAGTATAGTGAAGACAAAGCTGCGAACGACAATGTCTCAGGATCGTCTTCAAGGCATGATGCTTTAATTCATTGAGCAAGAACTGACATCGTTGGTAAAGCATGATGATGTGATTGAAGAATTTATGAGTATCATTCCTACTGAAAGACGAATGATTCTTTAAATCCAGCATGTTAGACATCAATATGTTATTGAATATATTGAATAATCACAGTTGCTTGCAGTTGAAGTCAACATCAGTTTCACTCAATAATATTTCATGTTGATAAAGACTAGTCATATATAAATGATAAATATATAAACATATATGAAAGTACATTCTTGATGGAATATCTTGATGGAAATATTCGCATTAGGCCGATAAAAAATTGGGATATTTCAATTCGTGTTTAGTTTGTTTCGAGAATCATACATGTAATCTTTCTATTCACCTTCACTTGTTGAATAAATATATCCATTCTTGAATTGAAATATGTTATACATTTTTAGTATGCACCGGACCGTCCTCAGGTACACTCGTTGAAAAGTAAAGTGGTGGCCGATTGTCCTACTTCCCCACCTTTCATTAAGAGTTAAGAATTATCTCTAATCTAGCATTAATGAACCTAATCTATTGCTTGATTTGGAGATTAATTATAATATAAATTTTTAATCCCTCGTGTTTATAAAATACCTCAATACTCGAAAATCATAAATTATAATAATTTATTGTAACAATGTGTAAGCAATCTGGTTATCATATACCTACTTCTAAGTCTTCTCAGACCAAGAGAATAATATAAAAAAATACGATTTTACAAAATCTTCCCTGCGGGGCAGGGTGGGGGGCAAGCCCCCCACATCCCTCTGTGGGGTACATAAATTTTATTTCATGGGACCGTTTATACTGGGCCGTACCTAATGTCACGTCCTGCGCACGCCTATGCTCATTAGTGAAGGCATATGAATCATAAAGTAGGAACTAGAGACCGTAGTCAAGGAAAATGTATATGTTTCCGTATCATGTGTTGGTTCAGTGTTTTGAAATTAGTCGAGTCTTTTCTGGAATAATACGTTCCTCGACAATCTATGCTCGGATCTACGAGAATCCCAACAATTTCCTCAAATGGAACATGGGATTGATCATTTTGGGTCGTTCATATGAAACTGTTAGCGACCTCCGTTATTCTTCATACATTTTATTACAAACTCGTCCATTATGAGCCCTATGAAGTGTTTGGCTGATTTTTTTCCCCGAGAGTTGAACTATTACGTAAATACCCACTTTCAACGCTCTCATATTTGTGCTTCGTGGTTCTGGAACCATCGCAACTCACTCTCTTCTTCTTCGTCCGATATCACGAACTGTGATAAAGGATCGGACGACTCTGCCTCATCATCCGTATTGAAGTTCACTAACGGTTTACGGATTCAAGCTTTCTTTCGAGGCGGAAAAAGTTCCCTTTCATTTTTCATTTCATTTTTGATTTCTCTTGATTTTTTTGATTTTCCGTGATTTTTTTTTCAAGTGTACACCTTATTTTTTCAGTTGTTAACCCCTCGGCTACTACAACAGGCACTTGTTTCTCGTCGATCAAATTGAGTATCCTTACTTTAAATGTCTTGCTCTTCCTTCTTCAGATTCGTCATGGTCTTCTATTCCTTGTCTGTCTTCGTCGCAAAGTGACATTATCTCCTGTGTAGGAGTTGATGAAGACGAAGGTGCAACTAGATCAATTGGTCTATGAACCGAAGTTGGAGTGAGAAATGATCTCATATTGACTTATGATTTCGCCAAATTTAATTTTAATAGTTTCTCTTGCATTTTCCTTCTCTCGTGTCCCATCTGCTTCTATTGACTTTCCACCGTACCCCGGGCTCCCCTACTATGCGCCCGCCCTGTGGAGATCTTTGCCATGCCTTGTGTTCATGGTCATGGTCTGTAGTATTTGCTCGAATAATCCCGGAATGGCCTTTACGAATAATAAAACTTCTCAAATATAAATACATGTAAGTTACATTCATATACATTTTTCAATACATTCACAGACCTAGTCAATGCCCAGCGGACACTATGACTACTTCAAGATAATAACTGTTCAATTATTTTTGTAATACTTACACATGTGACTCACACTTGATCTGACAACTTTTGAGGGATTGAATCGCTTATTAGTCAATAATTGAAGTCATTATCCAAAGCATATGAAGTCAATGTCCAAAGTAAACAGACGCCAACGACAATTTCTACTTTTGTGGCCCAACAGAGGATCTGAACACCGTGGTGTGGGGCTTGCAAGACCCCCAGAGCTGTTGCCGGGAGCAATTTATTTGCTCCCGGCAGGGAGCAAATAACTCGACCACTCGACCAATGTCGTCACATCCAGTCAGGGGTTGCTGGGGGCTTCTCATCTAGCGAATTGTAGTAGAGGTTGCATAACGCCGACGACAAGCTGTTCCCCTGCGGCAATCCTTTGCTCAGCTGATAGGTCGAATTCATGCCGCACGTCACCAACTCATTGGTGGCGAGATTCATTGCAGACCGCAGCAACTTCTGTCCGTCCAAACCTTTCTATAATCCACGGTAAAAATTTTCGTTAAAAAAGAAAATTTTCGTCTGACTTTGAGAAGGGATTCTCTACACGTTTTCTCTACACTTTTCTCTTCACCTGTCGTAGACGTTCATTTGATCTTATTTTATATCATCTTATCCATAGGCGCAAATGACCTCGTTGTCGTCGCGCCCTAAAACTCTATTTCTCTAATAATAATAATAATAATAATAATTCTTTATTATGACTATTGATCTTGTCACAAAGATATCAGTCACGTCACATAAAATATACATACATTACAATCGTATAATAATTAACTATCGGGTCATTCCATGTGAAATCAACACAAAAAAACATATTTTTTTAAGTCACCGACTCAGATTTTGATATAAATTGGCAGACTTGCTCAAAATTTTGACCTGATTGCAAAAGTATTTTTTTTAGATTTTTATCTCAATGGGTTCAAAAGATACAGAGGGTTGAAATATAGGCATTTTCATCCCCCGCGCGTGCACCGCCTACCCTTATAATTAATACCTAGGCTTGTATGGCAGCTACAGAGCTCATCTATAGCTCATTTAAAAGGCATTTTCATGCTCTAGGTAGTTCTTAAATGAAATATGACATATTGTGTATAGTTAATCCATCTTAATTGTATACATCTAGCTTTTTAAAATCTACCCCTATGGAAAAACAGCATCATTTTTTGATCTGAAAATTTGTGAAAATGTTGTCAATAGATTAATAATTAATGATACCAAAATCCAAGTTTGGCACTTTGCAGGTTTATAAGAAAAAAAATATTTTGTGTGACAATCCATATTTGTGTAAGGTAAGCCTATAGCCTCTGTGTAGATGAATAAGCACCGACATTTCATTTAATTGAATTGCATAAATATGTGTATATTCATCTACTGCTGTTTAGAATGAAGTGATGAATAAAGGTATATACTGTAACTCAACAGGATAAAATAATACCTAGAAAGATCATGAGTCATTGTGTGAATATTACCAACAAACAAGCTGAAACATGTCATTTATTCTGGATGAACTACTGATGCATATTCTTGTTTCAACTTGATTTTTGAATGTAAAACATTGACTATTCTCAGTCTCTTGCTGTTGCTTATGGAGTGTGGTAATATACATTGGAAGTAATTGAAGTGGTTGTGAATTATTCTATTATTTTGTCAAGTGTAGGCCTATTACAATGTGTTCAATTGGAATGAAATTAAAAGAAACTTGTTCCTTAGCAGAAGAAATTCCATTTAAAAATTATCAAGACTTCAACACTGATGATCAACTTTTATTAAAGTTGCGTTCTAAATGTACAGATATTATAAACGTGTGTCAAAAACATGATAAGAACTTCCTTAACCGTTTTTGTCTCCAAGTGAGGTCATGCTGCGACCCATTAGAAAATCATGTAGGCAAATCTAAAGTGAAGGGACTAACGGTGATCGATGTCTCAAGTAGGAATAAATATGCAGATATTGCTGACCTAATACCTGGTAAAAAGTTATGTACAAGTTGCAGAAAGCTTCTACCGCTCAAGTTGACAGAATTTCACTCCACTGATATTGTAACACCAACAAAATCATCGGATCAAACGTACACAGAAACCATTATTGAAACTGATGCTGTGAATAAATCTTTGGCTGCATTTGGAGTTTCTCCATTGAATACAAGGAAGCTCAATAGTAAATCATACCCAAAGAGGAAATATAATGAATTCAAAAAAAGTGTGAAAAAGAAACTGAAGTTGGTGTCACCTGATAGTAAATTGAATGTTGAAGGAGAGGATGGAGCATCATCTTCAGGTGAGTGTAGTGAAAATTGCACCAATGACTTGGAGATGATCAACCAGTTGAAAGAGAAATTTAAGAAGTGCAAGAAGAGTGAAAAGATTACCATTTTGTCTGTGCTACCTAAAAGTTGGAGTATTAGAAAGATTATGAAAGAGTTCAACACATCAAACTACTTAGTTCGTAAGACCAAAAAACTAGTAGAATCCCAAGGCATACTAGCATCATCAAATCAAAAACCAGGCAAGGTATTGTCAGACGAATGTGTCAAACTAGTGACTGATTTTTACGCAGATGATGATGTTAGCCGTGTGATGCCAGGTAAAAAAGATTGCGTTTCTGTGAAAGAGGACGAAGGACGTGTGCATCACCAAAAGCGACTCATTTTGAGCAATTTGACTGAAGTGTATCGCAGTTTTAAGGACAAGCACCCTAACGCTAAGATCGGATTTTCAAAGTTCGCCGAACTTCGACCAAAATTTTGTGTTCTAGCCGGATCTGCGGGCACACATGCTGTATGTGTGTGCACCATACATCAAAATGTTAAACTAATGGCCGTGGGTGCAAATCTTTCTTCTCATACATCAGGTGAATTAAAAACGTATCACCACTGTCTTGCTCGCATGTTATGCAATCCTCCTCAGCTTGATTGCTTTCTTGGTAACTGTACCAACTGTCCAGGAACAGAGAAGCTTCGTGACTGTTTAGAAAGGTCGTTTCATGACACCTTTATTGACTCGGTTACTTACAAGCAGTGGATATCAACAGACAGGTGCACTCTAGAAACCATAACAAAGTCTGTTGATGAATTTATTGATACGTTTGTTGAGAAATGCGTGGCGCTACGAAACCATGATTTCATAGCGCGAGAGCAAGCTGCATTTATGCAACAAAAGAAAGCCAGCTTGAAACCGGGTGAAGTAATTGTGGTAGGTGACTTCGCAGAAAACTATTCTTTTGTACTCCAGGATGCCGTACCATGGAAGCAGGGAAAAGAGTTGATCTGCAGGATAAAGCACCTTGCTATGAGTGGTACCATGGAAGCAGGGAAAAGAGATGATCTGCAGGATAAAACATCTTGCTCTCAATGGTACCATGGAAGCGAGGAAGAGTAGATCTGCAGGATAAAACATCTTGCTCTGAATGGTACCAAGGAAGCGAGGAAAAGAGTTGATCTGCAGGATAAAGCATCTCGCCAAACAGGCTCACCTTTCACCCGGCGGGGCCCCAAAATCGATTTCAGTAGGCGAATATACATTTGTTCGATAAATAATAATTATGAGATGGAACCATATCACATACAAAATGTGATATGCGTGTTTGAAGACCTTCGAGGTGAATACTCGATCGAATTGTCTTTCAATTTTTATATATTTTTTTTTAGATTCTTGACAAGTACCGTGCACTGTCCAACAGTACGCTTTTCTATCTATATCTTCACGGTATATTATTCTCCTTCTGTTAACTAGATCGACTTATGCTGCGTTCTGTCATGACAAACGTCAGCAAGAATTGTGAGCACGATATTGGACATGCCGTCACGGTCCGTTAACTTCCAGGGCGACAACAAATCTCTTCCAGAGGCTAGCGAAGACATGTGTGCCAAGAGCATGAAGGCCAGTGTTGCCAGGCGTACCATAAAAATGGCCCTTGTACCTCAGTAAATAGTGACTGTACCATAATTTTGCTCCACGTACCATAATTGATTGAAAAATGTCTACTAAAATCGCATTTATAATGAATTTTAAAAAATCATATCCATATTTCCACTACGCATGCAGTTTCCATTTTTTCTATCATATGCAGATCTATTGTTAATTTATTAAGTTATGAATCTGATGTAATTATTTTTGTATCTACATTTTTTCATGTTTTGTATTCCAATGGATCATCATATAAACTCTTAAATATACATCTTTATCTCCTCATCTTTTGCCTTATACCAACATTTTATACCTTTCAAATATTTGTCTCGAAACGAGAAAACGAGAAAACGAGAAAACTGTGACAGTAGAAAATAAAAGCCAGGCGTTAGTTTGCTACTGATTTCTATTTCTCGGACCGTGTTGAAAGCCAACATTGCCAATAATTAATAAATTGTCAAGTGAAGAAATAGGTTTCACTTCATGATTGACGTGTAAATAAGCCGTCAGTTACACCATGATACCATTCGTATCATATTTTTAAAATTGTGTGTACCATAATTTCACTGAAAAGTCAATAATTCCCTAATAATGACACATAATTTCTCATGTCCAACCTGGCAACACTGATGAAGGCTGCTGCTGACAAGTCTAAGGCAATCAACAATGGCGATCTGCACACGACCATCACTGATGTTCAGCGGCCATTCATCGAAGTGTATCACCAATACAACTCCCCCTCCGCCCACCAAAAAATGAAGAGAATGAGTAAAGTAGCTTTTTATAAAAATTACATTACGAGTTTTGAAAATAATGATTCCCGGTGAATAAATTATGCATACACAGATGCATAAAACTATTTCACTCTAGCGCGTATGTAACAAATACACTAACCAATACACGAACCCAAGATTTTTTAATCTCAACAGCCACACAGTCTGTTTCATTTTGTTCATCATTCTGGTTGTGAACCCTTCAGTGCACTGGTCGGCTTGCTTTGAGCGTCAAGCCTCTAATTTTTCGAGTACGGCTTCGCTGGCAATAGCTTTCCCCTCCCCACCCAAAAAAAACAACACGTTGAAATCGAAATGACTAGGTAACGATAGCAGCGCAAAAGGATTTTTTCGCAACACATTTCAGCACAAAACGAGCACACTCCAATGCCTTCAGAGTAAGAGAAAAATTTACTTTCAAATGTGAGGGGCTGGCATTTACTTGGCCCCACCAACATTGAAATTGGAATAACTCGAAAAAGATAGCAGCACAAAATGATTTCTCCAACAACATATGTCAGCAAAAAACGAGCTCATTTCGAAAAGTCAATAAAAAAGTATACATTTCAATGTGGGGGGGGGGCTGCCAAAAACAAAACAGATTTCCATGTGTGGGGGGGGGGGGGCTGGCAATTTACGTGGCGTCAACTTGGCCACCCCACATTGAAATGAGAATTCAACTGAAAAACGGTAGCAGCACAAAACGAATTTCTTGCAGCACATTTCAATATCCTTGGCGAAAATTCGAATTTCAAATACGGGTGGGCGGGGGGATTAATGCACCTCTTGTGATGCACGTTACATTACAAGACGTACAAATCACGGCACATTGAAGGAACGCCAACGAAATGTCCAACCAATAGGCTACCGGTACTGAGAAATAACAGTCGTCGGGAAACAGTTGACCGGAATACAGTTCTCGGGAAACAGTTGAACCGGAATACAGATGTTCTATCGAAAGTAAAAGTTCCTGCCAATTAGCTTTGAAAGGCAGTGAATTGCGTGCAATTCAAAACTAATTTCGTAGAAATGGTTTTCGGCTCGTCACATTGACAAGAAGTGGTCTGTGTGTCGGTTCATGGAAATAATTAAGGAGAAATGGTTTGAAGTGAGAAACAGCGATTTTCAAAATCAACAAAACTCAATTTTTTCGATTTTCTGTCAAAAAAATGGTTCATCAAACTGTTGTGGAAAAACGGTGACATGCCGCAAGAGACAGGACTGGAAAAAGAAAACATTTTCAACTTGACAAAACCAATTAAAATGTAGGTATTTTCTTGTTCAAGTCGTGTGAAAACACGAGCTACCTATTCGTCGAATCCTCCCGACATCAAAAGACCTGACTGAACTCCCCACAGTTCAGTATTGATTGACACGCCCAAGAAAATCAAAGATCCAACACATCTTCGAAGCATCCACATAGTTTTTACACACAACAAATAGAAGACTGAAGAAATGCATAGCGTCCCGACCACACCGTGAACTAGAAATATTCTTCCCGCCACAGAAAAACGAAAAGAAAATACAATTGTCCACAATAAATCGAGAATTAATTCCCTGATACACAGAATATTAATCAACTAGTGTTTCCGCCGCGAATCGCCGGGCCCGCAGTATGTAGTTCAGCACTAGATGTCTCGTCGCCTCTCTTCCAACTCGACAATAACTTCGAGTTGGTCGTTCAATCATGTCAAGAGTTCCCCCACAGCGATAACTAAACTCTTGTGCTATTCTTGTTTCTGGCTTGACGGTGTCGTTAACAATATTCTCATCTTGTTGTTCTTCCTTGAAAGCGTGATAGAGCTTTGTGTGAATCGCAGCGGCCGAACGACGCGTTGTGTAGAGGAAGGAACGCTGCGTGCTCGCCCCAATACTCTCGTACTCGTACTCGTACAGGCCCATTGCTACATCTGGACTCCGTGCCTCGTGGTCTAGACTGGCTGTTGAATGCGGCGTGCCCTGCCCGAACCCGCTTGTATAGTCGAGTGCAGGTGCTCCTAGTGCATCAGTGCGCGTGCGCTGGAGTGATGACGTGAGCCAGTATGTCGAGTTCGTTCCTCCCCTTATTTATCGTACAACGCGAAAGATGAAGGCGCGAACCACCCGTGCGATAGTGATATGGGATAGGTGGGACGGCCAATCGGAATCTGCTGCTCTTTCGTACGGTAAAAATACAGTGATAATTCGGGGGCCTGGAATCAGGTTTACACTTTGAATAATCGCCAGAAATAGGAAAATTACCGGAATGAAAAATTCGAAACGAATCGACGGAATAGTAAAAACGGAATGAAATAAACAGTGGAATCAGGTGAAATTGAGAAATTCGAGCGTAATTAATGAAATGAAATGAATGAAATAAAAAAATGAACACGGATCGCGTATGTGAGTTGGAGAGAAAAAATCAGAATACAAAATCTGCTGCGGCTAAATAAATCACTATAATCAAGATCAAGTGGAATAGAAAAGAAGCAGAGGCTATCGAAAATCAATTAAGTACCTTGTCTCTATATATTTGCTTCTATTATGTTTATGATTGAAAACAGACATCTATCAGCCACAAATGAATCCATCCACGACCATAATACGAGAATCAAGACTGACATTAGACTGGATAAATATAAAACCAACAGATGCTCTAAAAACCCTCTGCATGTGGGCTCAAAAATTTTCAATACTCTTCCCCAAAATTTGAAGATAAAAGAGGGGATACATTCAGAAAACGCGCTCAAGGCATTTTTAATCGATAGTTGTTTTTATTCGGACCAAATCTTGACACGACAACTTTATAATGTATTTAACTCCCCATAACTGTCCATATATCTCTGCAGTACAATAGTTTTCAATGTGTTTGTTATTTATTCTTTTATTTCCATTGACAATGTATGTTGAGCGTATATAACAAGTACAGCACGCTCATACATAATTTAATAATTTTTGAACGCATACCGCATGTTTATTTATCAATCAATTTTATTTGACATTATTACCGAATTAAATACCGGTATTTTTTCATAATCACATTTCATCTCCGCTTGATGTGATTTTCATGTCATTTTTATGTAAAATTTATGTAGATTTATGTAGTTAAAATTATGTGTATATAATT
The DNA here is from genome assembly GCA_907164805.1 of Brachyptera putata. Classification (NCBI taxonomy): domain Eukaryota; kingdom Metazoa; phylum Arthropoda; class Insecta; order Plecoptera; family Taeniopterygidae; genus Brachyptera; species Brachyptera putata. The sequence goes on along the minus strand of OU015466.1, from coordinate 5,733,892 downwards.
GTGTACTTGTACAGTCTTTATAAAATGTTCTATTATATATATTTGACGATCCTCAATATTGTATCACAATCTGATGAGAGAATAAAAACAATTATTAGTATTATTATTATTATTAATATTATTATTATTATTATTATTATTATTATTATTATTATTATTAATGTGACCAAAACGTTTGAAATCGATAAGAAAATCCCCGGAATATCCTCACTCATCAGAACCTCTTCAGCCATGGACCCACTCCTCTTCAGTGGTGTAGCTAGGATATAAGGTCAAGGGGGGGGGGGCAAGAATTATGAAAGGGCGCCATGCATAAACCTTCAATGCAAATGTGCATGAATAATTATAAGTGCGAAGTCTAGAGCAAGTCATATAGACTGCGAAGCCTGCGTTTATATGAAAATACAACGAGGAGTGGGGGTTCTAGGCAGGGACGCACTGGCCATAAGGGCGGTGAGCCCCCACAGTTATGTATTCCAGAAATTTCGTGTAGTTCCCAAAACCCGTAGAATCGAATTGAAAAACATGAAATTTCGAAAAATTTACCTTCGGGGCTTAATTCTCTCTTTCCTTGCTATGCACTGCACACTTAGTTTTGGGGGCTCACTATTGAGTACTTGTCCGGAGCGCTAAAATGACGCAGAACGACCATGCAGTTACAATAACTGTGATGGGCAAACATCAGTTGGGCACCTTTAGTTATATAAGAAAACACATTTTTTGCATCCTGATTTTATCTGAAACACGTTGAACCATATTTAAAAAGTGTATAATTTCGAAAAATTCCCTGCGGGGCCAGAAGGGGGCTTGCCCCCCGTGGGTCACAACTTCGCGGTAACGGGGTCAATAGGCCTACACAACTCTTCTTATATGACATTTTTCATTGTATTTTCATATAAACGCATACTTCGCTGTCTATATGACTTGCTCTAGACGTCGCACTTATAGGCCTATTTTAATTATTTATGCACGCGACGCCATTTCAAAATTCTTACCCCCCCCCCCTGACCTAATATCCTAGCTACGCCACTGCTATGTTTGAAATGCTTCGATAAAAACTATTAATTATTGATAAAGACAAAATCTTCTGTTTTCCTTGTCCTGGATTTGGTTTTATATAATTAATTAGTAATTAAATGGTCACCATGAAGTGGGCCTTAATTTCAGTACTAGCCGGTGGACCTATTACTTGCCAGTAGGGCCTACGTCCCTGGTTCTAGGGTTCTTGAAAAAAGCGGAATTGTCCCTCTTGATTCCAACATTAGACCTACTATTTGAATAGAGTGTAGGTCGTGATGTTTTTTGTATTCCGAAATAGTCGATTGATAGCGAGCTAGCTTATCTTTGTCGAGTGTCGACATTGATGCGTTGTATAGTTTATCAGTTTCAAAACGAATAGTGGGATCAAGTATAAAAACATTCCGCTTATGTCAGTCGATAACTATTATATCTGTCTGTTTCGAACCACCCAAGCTCGTGACCTCCTCGTGGACTTCGAATTTGATATTATTGTTACTAGGCACACGCAGAATGTGCGTTGTGTGATGAGCGAGATATCTATATAGAGTATAATCGAAAACTATACATACTTTGATCATATGAAAATAAAATGAACTTCATTCGATACCAACGAATCTAAAGAGCTGTGAATTAACAATGCAACATTTTTCTGCTATTATTTCTATCTATTCGATGAATAAAGAACATGTATTACATTATTTTCTTCGAAACGGCTTGTCCGAATTGCATACATTTTTTTTTAATTATGTGAATAATTTCCGTGTTTACATTTGAGGAAAATTTGAATAATATTGGAGAGATTTTATTTTTCAATTTTCTAATCTTATGGGGTTTTTAGAAACTTCTAGATGATGTTTCTCAAAAATGGTCCAACCGATTTGACCCAAAAACTATATGGTTCTAACTTGGATAAGTTTGCGTATAAAAAAAAGTTTCATGTCGATCGGTCGAACCCTGCGACCTGTGCAGGCTTACAAACAAACAAACAAACAAACAAACAAACGGACAGACAAAGCTCCGTGAGAGTTGCATGGAAATCTTCGCTAACGCTCATCTAATTATATTTTGTATTAGTATGTTTGACATATCAATACATGATTAAATTCTGAATAATTGTAAATTAGTCTACTCTTTTAGATTACTGACGAATTTCAATACTTACAAGTTTTAGACTTTTAATTACATAAGTAAACAATATTCATTATATAATGTAGGGCCTCAGGAGGGTCTCAAGGTGTATATATGTATACAGCTGTCATCACGTTTCATATAGTAGTCTAATATTACAATATATAATATTGAATTGCATATAATATTTCCTTCATGAGAATAGTCTACGAAATAAACCAACCGTATGGAAAGATTGATTTTTAACTTGAATGCCGTCAAAACATCAACTTGATATAACTTTTTGAAAGAATTCAATGTCATTCTTATTAGCTCATCCATCAAAGCGGAAACACATAACGCGTTTTCCTAGTAATATTGGAACCACATTTTTCTCACATTTCTGTAATGAATCAAAACATTGACATAGTGGACAATGCTAATTTCCTTTGCTAACTCTTGACAGGATTCTTAATTTAGTTAGTGTTGGGGTTTGAAGGCGCGTCGATAGCGAGGTCATTTTGCGCCTATGTTAATCCGTCCGTGTACTTTGCCATAGTTGCCAACGTTTGTTGATGTTTTAAGCATATGGAGGAAGCGGGATAGAAAGAGCTAGAAAAGTAAGATAATAAATAAATAAAATAAAAGAAGACTTAATATGACCAAATGTAATTGTACGGTGCAAAATGACCTCGCTGTCGACGCACCTTGAATGTAACATTCATTCATTCATAAAAGAAGACGATAGATGAGGGGAAAAACACACTCAATCACTCTTTATTTACCACGTAAAATTACTACAATTAAAAAAATTACTAAAATTACTACAAAACACACACACAGAGGTCCCAGGGACCATAAAGAACTGTATAACTCACCAACGGTTTACTTCTACAGGAAATACCAACTAAAAACATCTGGTGTACATTAGGAAAAAGTTTTTTAAAAAAAGGAAAATCCAAAAAATCAAGAAAGATAAAAAAAAATCAGAAAAATCAGAGAGAAACAAAAAATCTATAATTTTTTTTAAAAATCACGAGAAATCCAAAAAATCACGAAATTGTAAAGAAAAAGAAAAGGAAAATCAAAAAAATCACCATAAACGAAGAAAAATGAAAAATCACGAAAAAAAAATCAACATAAAATCACCAAAGGAACAAAAAAACACAATCCCAGGAAAATAAAGAAAAATAGACAAAGCGAAAGATGAAAGAAAATCAGAAAAACAACGAAAAATCGAAAATAATACGGTATATAAAAATAATGAAAAAACTCACGAAAAATAAAAAAATCACAGAAAACAAAAAAGAACACGATAAACGATGAACAAATCAAGACAAATAAAATAAAATGAAAAAATAAAAAATCAGGTGTAGGCCTACACTAAAATGTCAAGTTGATAACCCCTCGGAAAATACCTCTATTTCGAAAATGTCTTTCGATACAAAACTGACCTAACCATCAGGCACGTACTGGCCTTAAGGCCACACGGCCCCCCGCCGGTGGGCCCCCACAGTTATGTATTCGAGAAATTTCGTGTAGTTCCCAAAACCCGTGAAATCGAATTGAAAAACATAAAATTTCGAAAAAACGCCCTGCGGGGCTTCATTCTCTTCTCCCTTGTTACACTTAGTTTTGGGGGCTCACTATTGAGTCCTTGCCTGGAGCGCTAAAATGACACAGAACCACCATGCAGTTACAATAACATTTGGGCACCTTTAGTTCTATAAGAGAACACATTTATCCCATCCTAATCTTATCTGAAACCAGGGACGTCGTTAGGATTTCTGTATTGGGGGGGCGCAGATTTCAAGTATCACCAAGCTCGATATTATATAGGTGCGCGAAAATGGGGCTGTGGGGCGGGAGCCCACCACAAGAGCCCCGCAAGGAATTTTTGGAAATATGGACAATTTTGGAATGATTTTTGCGTTCTCTGATCAGTTTTGCATCCTAATGATCGAATCATTATCGAAAAATTCGAAGGAACGTGTCACCGGGATTCAGAATCATTCTCGTAGAAACCAACCATGTATTATTTATCATAATTCATATTGATAAGTAGCAATATTTCATTGTGTTTATTCGCAGGTCAACATTTAGATTTTTCAAAGAAAGATAAATTATTGGGGGGGCGCAAATGTCGATTGGGGGGGGGCGCGCGCCCCCCCTTGGACCCCCTAACGACGTCCCTGTCTGAAACACGTTGAACCATATTTGAAAAGTGTATAATTTCGAAAAATTCGAAAATATGCATGACGCCCTTTCAAAATTCTTGCCCCCCTGACTTGATATCCTAGCTACGCCGCTGCTTTGGTTTAAAAATTTAAATGATTCGAAAAAAACTATTAATCATTGATAAAGAAAAAATCTTCTGTTTTCTTGTCCTGGATTTGGTTTTATATAGTTAATTAGTAATTAAATAGTCACCATAAAGTGGGCCCTCAATTTCAGTGCTGGTCGGTGGGCCTAATACTTGCCAGTACGTCCCTGCTAACCATAACAAAACTAACGTCAAACCCTATGGAACATTTGTTGAGAGGTGATAATTTGTTGAGGGCAGTCTAGCTGAGCCAAGCCCAATTTAGCAACTGTACAGATTGCCCCAGTTGGTGTTTGGTACAGTCGATCTTTAGAACAGTTGGTTTTTAGAGGAACAAATATTCTCAGTACAATCAACACCTCCCCAGAATGAATAAAAATATATCGTGCACGATGCCTATTCACCGAGAAACACCCGACCGTTCATGGTCGAAACGACGAGCGTGAATGGCTAGACTAACAGGTGTGGACTTGGTCTTTGTAGTTACAGTTATTTATCGCGGTATCGAACACCAGTCCTCCAGGGCAGGTGAACTTGTATCCTCTGACCCCGGCTTGACACATGTAGAAGACAGTGCAGTCGTTGGCGTCGACGACGTAACCACCAGTTGGACACTCGCGCACAGTGGTGACAGCAGTGGTGGTAGTAGCAGTGGCAGGAGCAGTGGTGGTAGTAGCAGTGGCAGGAGCAGTGGTAGTAGTAGCAGTGGGACGAACAGTGGTAGTAGTAGCAGTGGCACGAACAGTGGTGGTAGAAGCAGTGCCAGGAGCAGTGGTGGTGGCAGGAGCCAGTGATGTGGTAGGATGCGCGATGTTGCCCCCACGAAGGCCTTCGTTGATAGCAGTGAGTAGAGGAAACTTCTTGCCAGAACATTTACCAGTGAAGTCGTCGGTTTCAAGCGACCAGATCATGGCGCCTCCCAGGCCCAGCGAGCGGCCAAACTCCACCTGTGAACACGTGTTGCATGTCACGTGACAGAACCAGTGGAATCCCTCTAGAGACACCAGTACGGAGTCATGACTCACCTTCGCCCTGACTGACCTGACGTCATCATATCCCAGCCACGTGTTGCCCTTGACAGCATACGGCACTTGCTGCTCCTCGTCGTAGTACTGCTTCCAGCCGCCAGACATGAACATCTCGCAGATCTACGTCACAACAAACACGATTAGTCACAGTCGTCATCGTAAATTGAATTGGCCAACCGCATCGAATTGTCGACTTTTGAGTATTCACATGTATCGTGATCCAAGTATCTACATATCGAATATATCGAAGTTCGATTGTCTTTTCACTCATTCCTAATTGGCTACTTTTGTTACATCGCGTGGAATCAACATTTTGTTGATTGTTTTTTGATAATTGATATACATTTGCATTATTATTGTTCTAATTTCGAGTGAAATTGTTCAGTTTAAGGCCTTGTTAAGCGAATCAACACCGTAACGGTACGCTAACATCGACAACGTGGTCACTTCGTCACCCATTTCCCAATTTCGTTCCAAACAATTGCCGTTATCAATTGATTTCATTCAATATTGAGTCTCCATGTTCTTGCTGAGTTCCTCCGAGGTCAGCGACCAGACTCCAGTAAATCATGACCTTGACCTTCAGTTGACCTTGTACACGCAACACACCTACCTCGTTGTAGCCCCAGAATCCTGGCTCCAGAGTGTAGGGTCCTGCGGGACCGGGACCACTGGCGGCAGATCCCAGGCCGGTGGACGATGACGCGAGGCTGAACGTGCGACCGTACATGGGAATCCCCAGGATCAACTTGTCAGGGGAAGCCCCTTGAGACAACCAGTACAGGATGCTAGATTTCTGGGGGAGAAAGAGAAGAGAGAGATATTGAGGCGAGGAAGAGAAGAGAGAAAGAGAGAGAGAGAGAGAGAGAGAGAGAGAGAGAGAGAGAGAGAGAGAGAGCATTTCAATACGATGAGAAAACTTCAACATACGAAATATAAATAAATTTGAGAATTCAAAAATAAATAATGCCTTATTCACATGAGTTTCTACATGGAGTGGCGATGACAATGAATAAAACTTTACAAATCCTGGAAATGGAGTATTTCGAACTCAACAGGCATGACCGAGCACACCTGACCGCATCAAGGCAAGTGGCACCCGACCCACTCGTGCTGGTAGTGTCATTTATCGGTTTGGAAGACACTGTTTGGTCGGATTGTCAATACGAGATTACTTCACATAACCTGCCGTGATGATCAAATGTTTCAATTGACGGAGATTGGGTCACCTGGCTAAGCGCTGTTAATGTGGAACAAATTGGACAGAGTTTGTGAGGACGAAACTTGAAACAAATAGGACCGAAGCTGAAAGCAAGTCAAAGTGAAAGCGAGGGTGAAAATCACTGGAACCAAATCATTGAAACCAAGGTCTCACCACGTTGAGTTGCGCCTGCTCTACACTCTTATCGAGTGAACTAGCGTAAAGCGGTGCGTTCTGGCCAGTTGTTGACTCATAGGCGCCGTGGAGGTCGTAGGTCATCACGTTGATGAAGTCCAGGTACCTGAAATTCACACGGAGGTTTTCAAAGACCAATCAACTTTTTCAGCGTGAAACTTATTCATATCGCTGAAATTGTACGAGATTTTATTGGGTATTCTATGAGCAAAATCGGTTCGGCACTTTCTCGGAAAATGATATTGGAAATTATTAAAGGAGAACACAACCCTGAGACTAGGTTTTAATGAATGTTGACGATATTTATTTCCCTAATTCCAGAGAAAACTAGAAATCATCATCTAAATTTCAGAAATTATAATAAATTTTTGTCCTCCAAAGACCATGAGCCATGACGTAGGCATTACTTATCCTGTGTAGAAACATAAACAGAATTGAGTAATGTATACGTCACGACTCATGAAAAAGGACTTGTCCTTGAGGACAAATAAATTAATTTTAATTTTTGAAATTGAGATGGTGATTTCTAGTTTTCTCCAAAATTTGGGTAACAAATACCGTAATTATTCGTTAAAATCTAGTTTCAGGGTTGTGATGTCCTTTAATCAATAAATATTTTCCAACTGAAATTCTCACAGAATGTTATTATTGTCAAAAACGTGTTTCTATCAAGCTTAAAGAGATTCGTTTCGATCGTTCTGAAAATAATAAATTCATCAAATTCCAAAAACGACACAAAAAGTTTTCAAGTTTGTTCCACAACAGAATGACCATCAAGTTGACTGTATAAAGAAGGTCATGGCTGGACTCGATAGTTTTAAAATCAATGTGTGTATACGTCCGAGTGATTATTACGCCTCTTGTAGCGATCAGATGGCCTTACGTACAGTTGTCTGTATCGTGTCACTGAAACCAATGGAAAACTGGTTAAAGGGGTTCGAGTTCTTGCACGGTGCTTATACACAAATCGAGAACTTTATCTTGACTATTTTTTTCCATTTTCAAAAACCAGTGTAATTGAATGAGAAGTTCACATCTCCAAGATAATTTTGTGCTCTTTAATTAATATGACATTCTATTCAAGTGAATTCAATCAGTCTCAAGATAATACGTCAATGAATAAAAAGAATGTGATGAAATTCATTGATGTATTATCTCAAAACTGACTGAATTCACAATAATAAAATGTCATATTAATCTGAGAGTATAAAATTATCTTGGATATGTGAACTTTTCATTCAGTCATACTGGTTTTTGAAAATAGAATAAAATAGTAAAGATAAATATCTAGATTCTTGTCGCACCGTGCACGAACCCCTTAACTGTTTTGTAGGGGTGTGCGAGTCCACCTAATTTCGAGTCCGAGTCCGAGTCTCCGCCAGAATCGGACTCGGACTCGTTTAAGTAATTTAGATTCGAATTTCCGAGTCCATTCGAGTCTTTGAATCTTCCGCCGATTCCGAAATTTGAATTCTCGATTCTTATTGGCTGCTTCTCAATCAGTGGTCTCATTGGCTGGTGAGTTTAGAAGGCTATGGCTACTGACTTCCGGTTCTCAAAGCCCAAACAAGTTTTATCTTGCCAAGAAGAAGAAAAGAAACTGTTTGAGCTTTGTAGAAGTTGCATGTTACTGCATCTTACTTACTTCGTCAAGAAAATAAGGTAGGCCTAGGCTAGTAATGACGAAACTTGTGGTTTCAACCAAAATACTTGAACAAGCAACATTGTTTATGAAATGAAATTGTTGAATTGAGACTTAGTGTGAAATAGGCCTATCACGGCAAACCTAACCGCACACACTTCAGCCTATTTTTTATTTTTTCAACTGGCTTCAGTAGTAGGGCTAGGCCTAGCATCGAGTTTTTAAGTTGCAAATTGGTAGTAGGGCCTAGGCCTAGTTCTTGTTAATTAGCATGTTCTACTATTTTACATTGATACATTATTTAATTTCATACACTTAACAAGTACATAGGCCTACAGCAATATAATAATAAAATTATTCATTACTATAGGCCTAGACAACTGGACAGCCTAGACAACCCTCGCAAATCGCAATGGATGAAGATGACCCCATGATTTTCGAGTGTGCAGTAGGTGTAGATGACCAACCAGTTGTGAACACACCTCTGAATGATGCTCCTGAATCCACCAGTAGGCCTACTAAAAAAAAGTCTCCCATTTGAAGATACTTCACCAAGACTTCTGGGGCAGAAGCGAAGTGTATAAACTGCGGAAAAACTTATAAGACACCAACTGGGAGTACCTCTTCACTCTCCAAACACCTTAAAATTCATGCCAGGCTATTTGCAGAGTACACAAATATTGTTAAAGATGTAGAGGTAGAGAGGAATGCTAGACTCAATCATGCATCACTTGCCCAAAAAAATGTTCAAGTATCAATACTGGATTGTGGTTTTAATAGAGTGATGCCATATGCTAACAATAGCATCGAGAATAGAAAGATAACTGCTAGTATTGCTTCAATGATTGCCGTCGATTTTCAACCATACTCAATTGTAGATGACAGGGGTTTTAGGGCACTAGTCCATTTATTGGATCCACGGTACAAGATACCTTCAAGGACAAGTTTCTCCAGAACCCATGTACCTGCATTATATGAAAAAAAAATGAAGTTGATTAAGGGAGTAATCGAAACGTCCGTGCCTCATTTGAAATCTATCTGCCTCATTTTCTACTGACGGTTGGACATCCCTATCAAATGACAGCTACATCGACGTAACAGTGCACTACGTAAATGAAGACTTCAAGTATAAGTCCTTTACTTTAAATAACAAACCATTTCCCGGCAGTCACCGTGCGGAAGATATCAGGAAAATTCTGAGAAGTGTTGCTGATGAATGGGATATTTTACCAACAATTCCTATGTATGTAGTCACGGACAATGTACGAAACTACACTGCTGCATTCACTGGTACAACGTGGTACCATTTGTCATGTTTTGCTCATTCATTACAACTGGCTATCCATGATGCAAATCTAGACACTGCTGGCGTCACCAACATTTTTGCTAAGGTAAGACACATACAAAAGAAGTCCCCAAGCAAATGAGCGACTTCTTGACATACAAAGAAGAGGTAGAGATCCAGATGATCAGAGTGTCCTAGAAGTGGTGCAAGATGTTTCCACTCGATGGAATAGTGAGTACGCTATGTTGGAACGTTTCATCAAGTTGAGAGTTTCAATTGCTACAGAGTTGGCTGAATCCTGATCAAATATACATAACCTCTCACCAGATGAGTATGAGCATGCAGAGGGAGTAGTTGCTGTTCTTGAACTTTTTTCCAAAGCTACAACGGAGTTGTGTGGAGAAACATATCCAACTCTAGCGATGGTGCTACCCACACTACATTGTTTGGAGACGGAACTCTCAAGTCACATCTCAGCCCGACTTCCAGGAATTACCTATGCGCGTGCTCTATCCAAGTCCCTACGAACAAGGTTTGCATCAACCAGAGCAATGGACAATATGGTTCCTAAAATTGCAACTTTGTTAGACCCTCGTTTTAAAGATGTTTTATTTGACCGAGAAGAAGTGTCAATCATATTAATAACAGAAACTCGGCGCAAGATATCATTGGACACGTCTCCACCTGCTGCAGTTGAGAATACTGAAAACACATTTTGGAAATCTTTCGATGCTCTCTCCAGGGAGAGAAATAATAACTTGGGAACAGATCCTGTGAAAGTAGAAGTACAGTCGTACTTTCAAGACCCTTTGTTAGAGAGGTCGTCTAATTCATATGAATGGTGGGCAAAATTTGGACGTCCCAAGTACCCACTTCTAGCTCAACTTGCTGCAGAATATCTTCCGAAACCAGCAACACAAGTAAGCAGTGAATGTCTCTTCTCAAGTGCTGGAAACATCGTCACTGTTCGCAGGGAAAACTTGACGACAGAACATGTAGAGCAACTAAGTTTTCTTCATGACAATTTCAATAACTGCCAACTAGTACGGTACTTACTAATTACTGTAATTAGTAATTATTATATATATTATTCAATGAGTCTGTTCTTTGTGCTTTTTCATGTTGTAATTAATTGCACCTAGTAAAACATTGTAAATTCAAACTGATAATATGAAACGTCAATATATTTTAGATTTAGTATTAATCTACCTAAAACGAATAAGTTCAACAGATCCAATGGTATGGCAACCAAAGCTTTTGGAAAATTGCCATGGGCTAGAAATGGTATCGAAAATACTCGAATATGTATTCAAGTAACAACCACTTTGAGTACATTCTGAATTTAACATGAAGTAACCCAATAAATATAGATTAAAATGAATGTGCCCTTTATTCTTTTTCATTTATTCCTTTCCTTCATTGATGACCAACTTTTAACTACTGTAGCACATTAAAATTATTTGAAGTTGAATTTTGTACTGATAGTGCCTGAAATCGTCTTATTATTTATTATTTATATATTATTTGATAAAGACTCGAGACTCGGCTCGGACTCGATAATTTTATGAAGAATCGGAATCGGACTCGAATCGGACTCGAGTTTGAAAACCTGGACTCGCACACCCCTACTGTTTTGATTGTAAATGAATCTTACTTGCTTAGTGCTGGTATGTCATAAGAGATGGCAGCACTGGTTGAAGCACAAGCGACTGCAGCCGATAAAAGAAGTCCATTCTGATCGAATTTAACTCGCATTTCTTTGAGAAGAGAAGCGAAGTTTGCCTGAAAAGAGACAATTAACCACATGACTGTATACCATTTTGTTGATAGTTATTAATACTTTCATGTTGTCACTGAAAAAGTGCAAGACTTTTTGGTTCACTTTTTCCATTCAACATTACCGCATGTAGGCCTACATTCAAATAATTTCACGGAATTTAAATAATCCTTTCTATTTATGCCATCTTGAAATAATCTGTTGAATTTACCAATTCAATCCAAACACAGGAATACTTTCTATCTGAGTTTTCTTGCATTGTTGTGTATTGAACTTTTATACACAGTATGATCAATGCAAAAAACATTTTATTATCAACATCGAAATCTTGATATGCACTCATTGTTACCAAATCAAGGCAAATGATGCATTATCAAGATGAAAATAATTACAATAAAAAAATATATACCTACTGCAAATGATTCTTCACATTTCATAGCCCACCTAATAAGCAGTGCTAGTATTTCGTGCTATCAACAACGGACGTAAATACAAATACTGGGCATGTTGGCATGTACTAGTACCACTAGGAAAACGCCTTATATGCGTTGTGAGATGAGCTCAGAAGTATGGAAATGTAGAATTAAGAATATTTTGTCAGCTCAATGCACATATACAGGCCATGGATCACTTCAAAGGTTTAAGAACTGCGGCTGTCTGTTGGTATATGGACCTTGGTTTCCAAACAATTATACCAGTGCCTTCTTCATATCCATCGCAGATTTTAAACGTTTTAATTTATTGGTGACACTTGTTGCTCACATTTAATAGTTTCTTAATAGCTTTCTTAATTGCTTTTATTGATGTGTAAAAAAGTATATTAAAAATGCGTTTTCTTCGTTATTTCACATCCGATTGTTCCATAAATCGCTTAAAATAGGTATGATAGATCTTTCCACATTCAGTATAAATTTGAGAGCTTTTGAAAAAAAAAAAAGGTTTTTCTCTCCTGGCCTATTCTTATGGGGAATTTCCTTACTTTCCAATTTTATTCTGGAAAAACCGTCCGACCGATTTTTCTGAAAAACAATCCCAACTTTTTCTGGTATAACACCAATTTGTAAAAAAAGTTTCGAGTTGATTGAAACTTTTTCCTTGCCTGTATGCCGCGTACAAAATTACAAAGAAAAAAAAAAAAAAAAAAAAAACATAAAAACCAAGCCCAAAATTTTTCGGTATATGGAATGAAAATCTTCACTACGCTCATCTAAAAATAACAACGATACATTTATAAGAACCAACTATTCTGCTTGGATTGTAGAAGAAGAGGTAATACAAATATGAACCAAATGTTCTCGAGGAAACAATTTCTTCTGAATTTAATTTAAAATTGAGAAATTGAATGTATCAGTCGCTTGATTGAATATCCCAAGCCAAGGATTGGTGTATCATGAAATAAAATATTTGACGTTATTCAGAAATTTCTCAGCGTCGAGATGAATTGACCTTTTTCGAAATTCAATGCGCAGGCGCTTACTGCCTGCTAGCGGTCGAGATCGCTGGTGTTGCATTCTGGGTGTTTTACTATTGCTGAAAAAGTCGGTCCGCTTATCCACAGGGTTAAAGGCAAAACACCGAGATATATAACTTGCATTGCATTATCTCTTATCTCACTCACTCTGACAGTGTGAAAATCTCTTGGAATATAGTAGGCCTAAACATATCAATGGTGCAACTACTATCATATCTATATATATGAAGCTGAAAATCAAGAGCTGTGAGCGAGCGTTGTCGGGGCACATGCGCAGTGCGCGATGTTTGCGGGTGCGAGGAGGGGAAAGGGGCCGGTTCCGGGTGAGCTATGAGCATGTTGATCTAGATCATTGTCCTTGAAGCCTGTCATCGCATAATTATCATACATCCCATCGAATCGTCTGGAATCTTTGGTCTGGAACTGATACGCAGCCTATGACAAGTAGGTATACGTGCAACAGATCAGTAGACTACCTGTCAGCGCACAAAGCAGGGCCGACTCGCATGCTCCCGAAAACCGAGATAGTTTCATCAGTGAAAAGGTGGCGGTTTAACGCGCGTTAGCACATCGGAAACTTACGGGTAAGTTTCTTACCTTGCCAAAAAAACGCTATATGTAAGAATCTTACACTGGGAAAACGCTATATGTAAGCGTTGATGGATGAGCGAAGTTGCAGAAAATGATGAAGTGTAAATACAATCACTTTGTACTTTTTTCCTTAAAAACGGCTCCTCAAAAAAATTTCAAATTACCTAAATTATAGACAGCCACAATCTACATAACCAGTATGTTCTCTTCCATTTAATCCCTTCCGCTACATCCCGTGAAAACCAGCGCGCGCAAGAGTATCTCCCTGCTGTTTACTGCCCCATAATAACTTACCACGTGAATGGAACTCATTAGAGAGGGTAAACACTATAAATTGCACCCGGGCAACGCCGGGTATTTCTGCTAGTTATAAATAAATACGTTCACTGTAACGCACAGCAATATAAATCATTCGTGCTAAATAGCATTGGCAGCATATGACTTTCAACCGCCGTACCAACATCCCGCTTTAGTTCAAACGTCTCGCGAGATGGCTCTTCAATTTCAAAAAGGATATATTGAATGTTGTTAACCTTATCATTGTTGCCACCGCCCCGCTGAGCCGGGTATTCCCAGTCAAGGTCAAACCCGTTGAAGCCGTATTGCTTCACAAAGGTCACCGCGTTGTTGATGAAAGTGGTCCTCAGCTCGGGATTGGCCATTACGTTAGAATACGTCGTCGAGCCTTCGTTCCAGCCACCAATAGCAACCAACGTCTTCAAGGAACTGTTCTGTAACCGCAGTTGGTTGAACTTGGCGAAACCGTCTGGGAAGCAAAGCGAATAACACGTTGAGAGACGTTACAAACAATCTCATGATTCAACATCGATCCAAAAGTAGAATAGGATGTAATTCATTTGGAAATCATTTTTTCACCAGAGAATTATGATGTAGACACTTCTTTCGGAAAAATCTTGGAGAAGATATGAGAATGAACGTTCGATTGGATTGAATTGTCTACTGTCTAATGTATATTGTATAGTGTCTACTGTCTATCATCTCTTGTTTACAGGCATCCATTTACTAGTGTCTAGTATCTACTGTCTAGTGAGTAGTGTTTATTGTCCAGTGTCTATTGTCTATTGTTGTCTAGTGTCTACTGTATAGTGTCTATTGTTGTCTAGTGTCTACTGTGTAGTGTCTATTGTTGTCTAGTGTCTAGTGTCTACTGTGTAGTGTCTATTGTTGTCTAGTGACTAGTGTCTACTGTATAGTGTCTATTGTTGTCTAATGTCTACTGTGTAGTGTCTATTGTTGTCTAGTGTCTACTGTGTAGTGTGTATTGTTGTCTATTGTCTACTGTCTAGTGTCTAGTGTCTACTGTGTAGTGTCTAGTGTCTAGTGTCTAGTGTTAGTGTGTAGCGACTTACTTTTCCCGCTCGGCATGTCGGCCCATGTGTCCAGCGACTTGATGCCAGCGTCTGCAGTGATGCCAACGAAAGCGTATATCACGTGCGTGCACAGGTTGGCGTCAATGTTGTCGATGGAGAACTGCCCGCTGCCCGAGCGATACACTGCCCAGCTGCCCAGGTAGCACACTACTTTATCTACAGGACAGTTCAATAGAGGTCGCTCAAGTAGCTCATTACTTCATCTAGTTGGCGTCTCACATGGACAACGCGTTTCAAGGACGAAACCAGAGAAGGATATAACTAATAAAACGAATAAGGATTTCAAGATTGGACGCATGTGAGGAGTCCCGCATAAGGCATGGGTTTTTGAACGTTCTTCTATGCCTATCATCACGTCATCGTTTCATTATCACCCCTTAATTCGAACCCCCACATGACCTAGTTGTTGATGGGGTCGTTAGCATTTCAGAACCAACAACACTCATCAAAAAAGGGCAAATTTCCGCAAAGATAGACTTACCATATATTCCATTTCTGCTCAAATGCCAACGACCCACCAACAGCTAGGTTCAAGGTCAGCTATAGGTTAGCTAGGTATTTGCATACAGATACGTCATTTTTGTGTTCACATTCGGGGAAAATTTGATCTTCTTTGGAGACATTTGATTTTATAATTTTTTTTTGCCTAGCTTAATGTTGTGGGGTTTTTCGAAACTCTATGGCGGTATTTATCAAAAATAGTCCGACCGATTCAACCCAAAAACTATACACTTTTTTCTGAGTTGGATAAGTCTACATGTACAGAAAATGTTTCATGTCGTCCAGTCAAACCCTGCGACCTGTGCAGTGGTACGAACAAACAGACAAAGCTCCATAAGAGTCGGATGGAGTTAGTTAGGGTTTACAGGCGCGTCGACAGCGAGGTCATGTTCATGTCGGTGTACTGTGCCATAGTTGTCAACGTTTGTGGATGTTTCAAGCATATGGAGGGAGCGGGATAGAAAGAGCTAGAAAAGTAAGATAAGATGATATGAAATAGAATAAAAAAAACGATAGATGAAGAGAAAAGAGACGAGAAAATGAAATAAAATAAAAAGACAAACGCAAGGTTCAGTACTCCCTCCATATACTCCGGTCAGCAAAAGGCTTGCACTCGACCGAGACGGTCCGAACTTGGTCTGGACTCTCACTCTAGACCTTATCGCCTGGGTGACCCTTTTGGGAGCAAATAAATTGCTCCCGGCGTCAGCTCTGGAGATCATGTGGTCACGCAAGCCCCCACACCACGTCAAGGTGCCTGGATCCTTCGAGGGGGAGGGTCTTCGCTATCGCTTATCTAACATCTAACTGAAGGAATGTTCGGATGCAATGGAATCATGGTCATGAGTGATGTGACTGGGATGGGTAGGCCCAAAATATGCCTTCGCCGAATTTGATTGTCTTCGCCAATCAGATTATATTGACTCATTTTGGCTATTTTGTATGATGAAATATTTAAAAAGATTAATAGGATCAACTACTAGCATAGAATTCAACCAATTCAACGTTATCTGTCTTCTTTCTCTATAAAAATCAAAAGCTAATTAAATAGTCACACAACCTCCCAAAACACAATAAACCGATGGAATTTCAAAAAATCCTCTTGGGGAGCCCTCTCCCCCACTCCCATTGGGACTTGTGCATTTTCGAATTTGGGATATTTTGTCCCCCCTTGAATTTCTTCCTGCCGACGCCCATGAATAGAATGTGTTGAAGAGAGAGAAAAGAGAGAAAGAAAGTGTGAAGTGCTAACTCACTCTGAGCCTCGATAGCAGAGAAGCTAATCGCTGCCAGGAGAAACCAACCAATCAACGGCTTCATCGTGATTCTGAAACACACCATACTCAGTCAGACATTGCTTCGTTTTAAGGGGACGAGTCACTGAAATTGCCATCTTCCTAGATAAGGATTGAAAAGTGATGAATTTTTGGCACATGATGTCTTTTTGCTCAAAACAAAATATTTATAAAAAAAAATCGTTGACAATTTTTTTTTTTCGATTTGTCCAATCAAAAATAGGATTTTTTTTTTAAATATTACTCCTCCCACACTTTCCATGTTATTGAAATTATTATTTTTTTATATATCTTTCAGCACAATTGTATAAAAAATGAATGGGAAGCACATTTTGGAATTTATTCCGATTTTTTTTCTTTATATATAACTGGAACTTCATCACAAATATTTTTCTTCTCAGTTTTGGACAATAAGTAATAATTCAATTTTAAAATGTATTGAAGAAAAAATTTGGCCAAAATTGAAAATGTGCTTCCCATTTATTGTCAAGAATACTACATTGAATTCACATTAAAAAAGTCAGCTCTTCAAGTATCACCACTAAAGAGGAGTAGCGATTTTCAATATCGCATACGTATGAAAATATTGTAATGAATTACAGGCAATACAATTTTTTGGTCTTGATACACCACAGTGTAACAGGTGTACATACAAAAACTATTCATCGTAATGAGGAAGTCTCCAAATGTGACGAAACTTTTTGAGGCTCTTTAATTAAGTGTGATTGAAAATAATACGAAACAAATACGGAAAAAATTAGAAAAACTCGTTGTTTTCAGTGACTCGTCAAATTAAAAGAACAGAACAGATCAAGAAAATATTTCCACTCACTTATTGTATTGATATTTTCTTTCGTCGAACAAAATCAGATGTATATAGTCTTTGGTGAAAATTAAACCTTAATTTATATGTTTTCTTCTGAGAACAACATCCAATCATAAGCCTACGTCGACACTTGAACCAATCAGAAGCCGCCATTGAATAATTGAACCAATCAAGAAGCGTGAAATGGCTTGGAGAAACGCGTTATCTTCCAACAAACTAATGCTAAATAATCGCTATCAATAATAGCAACAGTGTTTAGCGTTGGAGGACGATTAGCAGTGTCGAGTCAATCAGGGACGTCCGAGGTTTCTAGTTTCTCTTCCGATGCAAATAAGTTGATAACTTTTATTGTCTTCACGTGGAGTCCTGCAGATAATTCAGCAATAAAAACTGATAGACTTTGATTTCAATAGACTTTCTTTTTTAAAACAGATTGAGGATAAAAATAATAGATGTCAACGGAACCCAACGCAGAGTACGATGACCTAATGAAACGAATCTAAAACTAGAGTTGCTGTTCGATATTTGAGGACTTCGTAAACAATTCGAATATTCGATAGCGATTGTAGAAATTGTAGTAAACAACTAAATACGAATATACTAATTGATAAAACAATCAACACGTCATTGCAATAATACTTCCTGGTTTCTCGTTGCTGTCAGTTAGCATTGTTGTTAGCATTCCTAGCATTGTTGTACATCTTTGAATGCATTGTTGTACATCTTCGAATGTACAACAATGCTAAGAACGGCGGCGTATGTGAGATGAGCAATATAGCCCTATTCATGTGGAATGTATTGAGGAGCTATAGAAACACCTTGATTTTGAAACCATGAATTCACTGCCTTCCTGCACTGCGATACCCGTTCTCAATCATTATCCTAGCAATTATTCAACTATCAACAATTCATATCGTTAGTATTAAAGACTAGATCCCTAAAGGTCGAGTCTCGATCTCCAATCTTGAACGTTATACATTGTTAACATGTCTTGTTAAAACTGTGACGTATTTTTAGTTACTTATGTTTGACATCATTGATTACACGCTATGAGCCGATATAAAAATTGTATTTATTATTGGAATCTAGAGTATATACAGGATTAATAGATGCTATCTATCTAGACGGCACTGGACAGTAGCTCTAGTCTGTGTCAACTTCTTTTATTTCATTGTTGCGACTTGCGAGTTTAATTTTCTTTGTAACATTCGGCACGATGTAGTGACACCATAGAATAAAGAATCTATGCTACTGCTACAGTCACAAAAACAAGAATAAGAGAGAAACTAGATAAACCTAAATAGAGCAATGAACTAGGCATAGAGCACTATACGTAATTTGGACGAGATCCATTCAAAATTGGGTACTAGGCGTAGGCCTAGGCAAATATCTTTGGACTAGCTAGACCTAGAACAACAAACATATATCTGGAAATTGGAATAATAACAGGCCTGGGTAGGCTCCCCTAGGTCTATGACTGGGCTGGGCCTATGTCAACATTTAAATTTTGTAGACCAACCTAGGGCTAGATATCACAAACTAGACCCTAAAACATCAAGACATACATTTTCAACGCTATATTAGGTTCCCATTTGTAGGAGTATTTACGGTACCGATGCCTCAGCTAAACTGCAAACAGCTGTAAATCACTTCCCCAAGTTTTTGTATGGGAGATTCAGAACCGTGGGAATGTCCCTCAACCCACACCGAAGAGGCCATTGAAAAAAAGAGGCAAATGCCATTGAAAAGTCGCATACTATTTCGTCGGGAATCAAGCCTCCCGATCGAAGCCACTGCGTCAGCGAGTAGGCGATTGCATTGGCATTGTCTTTCTGAGAACATCTGCATTACAGGGATTTGTCCCTCGCTCTCGCCAGTGATCTAGTCGAGCCGTAGCTCGACGGGAGCCATACTGATGACTCCAATATACAAAAAAATGTTCCCCGATAATTCTGAATTTGAGCGTTTTGGTTTTCTTGTTAGGCCCCCGGTCGCATCGACACACATTATGGTAGCTTTCATAGATCTGTCGCATGCTTTGTATACTCTCAGCTGCTCGACTTTTTCGCAATAGTGAGCCGAAAAAGGGTTATACCCCAATTCCAAAATTGTGTGCCGTAAAGGATCAGCCAATTTGTAGCATACCTAGAGCGGTTATTGGATCGACTGCTAGCCGTTTTTCATACCGTTTCTCAGACTTCACTTTCCGAATCACACTTTAACTTGGCGATATGGCTGGGTTCGGGATCGAATAGGGTCATATCTTGTTGCACTTACTCTTACCTGAATAAGATGGTAGTTTTACGTTGATCTATGAGACTTTGCTTCACGATTGCTTCCATGATAGTCTCTTCTTGTGTGGTACTCCACAATATTGCGGTGGAGTACCGAGTACCATTGCCAGACGATGATGGATTCAATCATGACCATCGTAATCCTCCTCCACCACCCGCATACCTCGGTCGCAATGCATTATTCAATGCAGGAGCAGGACATGACGCTCGATAATTGATCAATATTTCAATAATCTATGAATATATATTATCTTTAGGCCTACACCAATAAACTCAATATTATTATAATTGTTACGATAAATAATAATATGGAAGCCGAAATATTGTAGCGTGAAACTGCCAGTTATTCAGAATTTTAATGATACATGATTCAAATATCTTCTAATATATAAATAAATACTGTCAAATAATGAAACAGAATATAAAGAACAAGGTAGGATTGGAGTCAAGCGAGCCAGTAAGTTCTAAGTCCCTTTTTTTAATATTTAGGAATACGTTGTTTTGAGGTCGCTTCTATAGACACGATGTCTACGGTGCAAGAGCAGCAAATCTAGACATGACGCTCGAGTGTTTTTACATGCCGTTTGAATTCATTCCTGTATTTTAAAATCTTGAACTTTCTCGAATCTTCTTGAACAGAATGTATGATATATTTTAATTTATAAAATCTACATTTATACGTAGGGTATGTATATTATCAAGGCACTATATTATTAATTAGTGTTCATATTAGGACTGTATTTACAGTGATATGTTCCAATCAGTTATTCATATCACACGCTCATGACTCGTATTTATCATTAGGCCTAACTCGATTATGCTGAAAGTAGGATTCTCCATGAATATTATTTCTAATAGGCCTACTATTTTGATATTTTTATCAATAAGGGAGTCATTTCACATTTATTTAATATTGATCACATTAATTATTGATCATTTCACTAAATATTTGATTATTGATCAAATATTGATTTTTATTAAAAATGAGGTATGTCAACTATAAATATTAAAAAATAGGTTGAATTCCAAATGATTTACTGTTTTATAAGCTAATAGGTATTGTTCCATTATAGGCTTTTTTTATAGGCATTATTTATTATGCCTTTTTTCTTTCTTCTAGGATCTTTCGTTGAACGGCCAACTGTTGTTCCATCAGCTGTATTGTTATTTCTTGATTTCTAGCGAAAGTGTCCGCTGCAGCCACTGTCTCCGGCACGCTGCCTGACCTCTTGCCTGTTACAATTGGAATTAAAATTATCAATATTCATACGCTAACAAGCATGAAAATATAAACAAACTATGATTGTTATCTTTGGTTATTGTCATTGTATTGGATTGGTCCCCCTCAAAGGATCCGGAAACCTTAACGTGGTGTGGGGGCTTGCGTGATCCCTGATATCCAAGGCTGTCGCAGCAATTTATTTGTTCCCAAAAGGGTCACCCATGCCGACAAGGTCTGGAGCGAATGTCCAGACCAAGTTCGGACCGTCTCGGTCGAATGGAAGCCTTTTGGTGACCGGAGTATATGGACTTTTCATTTTATTTCGTTTACTCGTCACTTTTCTCTTCATCTACTGTCTTCCTTCATTTGCATTCTATTTCATATCATTCTATCTTACTTTTCTAGCTCTTTCCATTCCGCTCCCTCCATATGCTTGAATCATCCACAAACGTTGACAACTATGACAAAGTACACGGACATGCACATAGGCCAAAATGACCTCGCTGTCGACGCGCCTTTAAACCCTAACTAACTAACTAATTAGATGGGTTATTGCCATTGTACCAGATTATCAATTTGAATCATAATACCTGAAAAAATGGACTTTTATTCTATTTTGTAATTACTGTCTGTGAGATAAATTACCGTGAACAATGTTTGTGGTCTGGCTTGCCGCATTTCTTGTTGTCAGGGCAGATGATGGAGGCCCCGTTGCAGTACACGTTGCGGTGGCGGAAGACGACTGTGCCATTAATGACACTAGGTCTACTCTTTTTTATTTGATGGTAGACCTAGTGCATTATTGACAATAGGTGAGTACAGTCGTTTCTTCGCATGCTAGGTGAATGTTGATGTGCTCGCTATTGGACTGCTTGCTATAGGAGTGCTGGCGGCCAGTACCACACTCACGTCTTTTTCCTCGGGCTCGTCCATTAGGCCTATGATGTTGTCAAATGGTGGGAATTCTTCCCATGAATCCTGCTGCTGCTGAAATAAAAAGACAATTTGTAATTTAATTGATTGCTTTTTATTAAATGCTGATTTGTATGCATGTTCTCATTTCATCAGAAATGACTTGATTCTTACCAAGTCAGGGAAACCAACTCCTGAGCGCCTCGATCAGAGTCGCCCAAGAGGTTGGAATCCTCTCTTGCAGCACCGACGGTTTTTGTTCGGCTCCATGGGCGGACCCCCACCAGTCCTTTTTAGTGACTTCCTATACTCTATGGCTGCCTTCTTCGCCACCCGCTACATGTCGGTCCATGACTGTGAATCAAATGATGAAATACTGTAGGTGCTGTGTATTGAATAAATATAGAATATTCATGAAATCAATCAATTATCTGTATTACATTTCCAATATACCCTGAACCCTATGACTAGTTATCCAAGAATATAAATACATTTACAAGCTATAATATAAGTTGTGGTTAGCATGCAGTCCCATCCAACAACATATTAGCTAACGTTTCAACGTTGAAGTGCGGATTATTTGTGTATATCATATTTAGAAATCAAGTCTGTGACAATATAGTAGGCATGAGACTGGTTATACTTACACGTTTCAGCGAGGCCAAATCTTTTCTTGAACCAGTGCAACCATCCACTCTCTAGCTGAAGTAATTCATTCCATAATGTTTTTGAATCTTTCTCGGTGAACTGATTGCTCTGTCTCGTCCTGAACAAGTCACCCCGACTTGTTCAGTTGAAAACTAGACAGCTTCTGCACACGGAAGAATGTTTCCGAGGAGAACAAGGTACCGTTCATGCAACAGTCTTCTGTTTGGGCAGAAATCCTCAAGGCCCTTGAGCCAATTGTGTCGAAAGCTGATGTTTAACCAGAAACGTCACGACGAATCAGGCCGAGAGGTTCATGGGCTTGGTTGCTACATTCACGGGCGGTAAGCGCGTGGATCATACCAAGTGCAGAGGCTATCAAACCCGTTGCTGAGCTACAGGATTATCGCACATTGATGGACCTTGTTGGCACTGTTCTCTGCCCACAGCCCCGGAGCATCGAGCAAGAAAGTGTTTCAAACACGACATCATGTTCACGAGACTACTAAAAGCCGCGCTGCCACGAAGATAAGTCTTGGTCTTCCTTACATATCCAGGCGGAAGAAAGCGGCTGCCAGTGCTGGTCCCGATGCAGATTATGGACACCAAGCTGTAGAGCCTAATTAGCGATGAATGAAATTCCAATAGAAGCAAATCCCTACGCATTTTGGAGCTTGTCTGCTACATGGAGTCTTCGCCATGTAGAGAAACGATCGGCCAAGCATGAATCCGCATGGTGAGGCCAAACGGCACATGCTAACGGCATCAGGTTTGACAAGTATGTCAACGAAGACCGTAAATCTTGTCACAACCTTGTCCTAGAGGTGACCAACTCTAGAGATACAAGGAGCCCCTATATCTGGCTTATGGACGAATACACGAACCGAAGGCCATAGAGTATTACGAGAAAAAGTTCGGGGTCTCAGTAACTCCATGTGGCCTTTTGTGGACTCCAATTACCCCTATCTAGGTACTAGTCCGGTTGGCATTCTTGGTAACGACAAGCTAATTGAGTTTAAAACCATACCATCAATCGACGTTTGCCAACAGATGGAGAGCCTGATGTTGAATATCCGTGAATGCAGCGTTATAAAAAGATTTGTTTGTTGGCTTCAGATGCACTACTCCCAGAAGATAAACCTTCAAGTCCATTCAAGGTTATCTAATACATAAAACAGCGCCCAACGTGTGATTCCTGTAATGGAACTGATCAGAGTTATGTCCATTCAGGTGACATTTTAATCCCAATAGCCTAAAACTTTTGTTTGGGGTTTAAAAATGGGATCCATTGGGGTTTTCCCCGCTCGCTTCCCCAAAAACCAACCCGGGTTTTTTTCTAAGAGCCGAGTGAAACAGAAACGAAAAACCCGTTAAAAGTTTTAAAAAAAAAAAAGGGAAAACCCTGTAGAGAAAACAAAAAAATTTAAATACACTTACTAACGCCAAAAAAAAAAAAAAACGGTTAAAGTTAACTTCTAAATGACCGAAAAAACTGTCGAACTGGGCCAAACCCTTGGTCTGGACCCTCACTCCAGACCTTATCGTCTGGGTGACCCTGATGAGAGCAAATAAATTGCTCCCGACCACAGCTTTGTAGATCATTGGGCCACGCAAGCCACCACACCACGACAAGGTGTTCGGATCCTCTGAGGGGGTATGATTCCCACAAAGCCCTATGAGGGCTTAAATGTGGGTAACCTACCTAACATACATATTAGCATACATATTAAGATAATTGAATTGAATAAACAACATGGAGATGTAATTTAGGCTGTGAAGTGAATATAAGGGCGTGAGGAATAGGAAATAATATTGTGAAGCCCGAGTAAGAACTAAAGTTCTTCTGAATAATATTTGCGTGATACATTACTAGACGAACGCAGCATATGCGTTGTATGATGAGCAATATATTCATTTGAACCCTGACTTCTATAGACTCTTCTAGGAATACTTCATTCGGATGCTGAACACTCAAAAAATTCAAATCTTACTCAAAATGATCAAATAATCCCAACTACAACGGACCATACTTAAACAACTGCCTGCCCACACTGGATTAAGAAAGAAAAGAATATTGTACGCTTTATGCTGATTTAAAAAAATCCCAATTGACAATGTGTTCTACTCTGTACAGGAATTCAAATCATTCAAAGAAACATTTCAAAGTATATTGACAAAGAGTATGATGATTATTTTAACAATTGACTACATTATGATCAAATTTCATTAAATTATTCTATATATATATATATATATATATATATATATATATATATATATATATATATATATATATATATATATATATGAGATATTTTAGCCATTTCATAAAAGATACGCCTCGACCGGGAATCGAACCCGGGACCTTCAGATTGCCGGTCCGCTGCGCTCCCACTGAGCTACCGAAATATCACTCTTATTTCATGGCTATACTTGGAGTGACGACTTTTCCTGGGTTCGATTCCCGGTCGAGACGTATCTTTTATGACATGGCCAAAATATCCCACATATCTCGATATTGGATCGTATCCAAAAAGTTTATTGATCACATTATTCCCAAGAACACAAGGACCTGTGGTAACGTGTAATCGTTACACCTTGGGTGAATCTAAGCCCTCTATAGGGCTAGCCCCAGGAAGTGTCGTCACTCTAAGTATAGCCATGACATAAGAGTAATATCTCGGTAGCTCAGTGGGAGAGCAGCAGACCGGCAATATGAAGGTCCTGGGTTCGATTCCCGGTGCAGAGCCTGACATTAGCGCTGATGAAATGCACAATAGGAATCAAAATCTCCTACGCATGTTGGAACTTGTCGCTGCTACAGTGGTGTCTCGCCACGGCCACGAGCTTGAGGAGAAGACGATCGGCCAAGCAGAGAATCCGGCATGGGGTGAGGCCAAGCGGCACATGCTAACGGCATCAAGGTTTGGCAAGGTATGTCAACGAAGACCGTATAATCTTGTCACAACCTTGTCCTAGAGGTGACCAACCCTAGAGATACAAGGAGCCCCTATCTGGCTTATGGACGAATACACGAGGCCATAGAGTATTACGAGAAAAAAGTTCGGGGTGTCAGTAACTCCATGTTGCCTATTTGTGAACTCCAATTACCCCTATCTAGGTGCTAGTCCGGATGGCATTCTTGATGACGACAAGCTAATTGAGGTTAAAACCATACCATCAATCAACGACTTGCGACACGATGGAGAGCCTGTATTGAAGATCCGTGAAGAAGCAGTTATAAAAAAAGATTTGTTTGTTGGGCTTCACGATGGCAAACTCTACCTAAAGAAGAATAAACCTTACTACTTCCAGATTCAGGGTCAACTAAACATAACGACACGCCAAACGTGTGATTTAGTCCTGTATACTGACCATGATCGAGAAGTGATTTCCATTCAACGGGATGAAGCATTCTGGAATAACACCATGGCACCCAAACTAAAAGAGCTTTACTTGGAGTGTGTCCTGCCTGAACTTGTGGATTCTCGCTATTTACGTGGGATGAGGGTGCGAGACTCTGCGTTTATCATAGAAGAACAAAAGCGAAGGAATTTGGCAATTTTAGAGAAGACCCGAGTTGTTGAGATAAGTAAACGGTAGAGATCACTCAAACAGCCGAATAGCAACATAGCAACCCATAGCAACACAGGACGATGAAGAGGACGCGGACGATCCCGATCCCCTGTGGATGTTATAGTTCTTACAAAGAACAAACGATCTCACACCTATTTCTTGGTTAGATGAGCGTTAGCGAAGATTTGTTATCTTTGTTATTCATCGAATAGAGGTAAAATAGCAGAAAAATGTTGCAGTGATAGATTCACGGCTTCCGAGATTCGTTGCTATTGAATGAAATATTTTTGTATGATCAAGGTGTGTAGAGTTTCCGTTTATACTTCATATAGATATCTCGCTCATCTTACGCTCATCTTCGTGAACATCATGCATACCCCCCCATTTCCCAGCTGTTGGTGGGGACGTCAAGTCAACAATAATCGTTAATACTTTTCGGAAACATCCGAACAATCGCTATCTAATTACGTGAATTAGCACGAGTTTATTAATCGCAGCTACGTGCCTGAACACCCCACATTCCTCCCGACTGAGCACGTCCGTTCCACACGTCCGTTCATGCGCACTGACCACGACGTCGATAACACATGCACACGAGCCAATAAATACTACACTTCTCACTCACATATTTCTCTGAGAACATCTAGGGTTGGAATCATTTCAATTTAATACGGGTAGCATTCGTGATATTCATACAGATCGAGAGATTTTCCCAAGAATCTATTTTATTTTATTAATACTTATAAACTGAATAGTATTCCATGATTGCAACTTTCATTTACGAAATACTCTGAACGATATTGATAAATCGAGCGTGATACAGATTCATCGTACAGAGAGAAAGAGAGACAGCATGAGACACCTGCTAGTAGTTGTGCTAGTGTTCTGTGCGGTGGCCTGGAGTCGGGCCAACACGGTGTTAGAAGAGGAAAGCAGCAACGAGGAAGAATATGAAGTAGAGGGAGATGGATACAGCGAGGAAAGTTGTCTGGACGTGAGAGAAACGGTGAGTATGACATAATAGTAATAACTAGGAAAACGCCATATATGCGTTGTTAGACGGGCGGATAGTAATAGTATGGGTAAGAATGGGTAAAAACTGCTTCGAGTGGTACCAATTTAGCACATTTTATGTATTTTCTTCAAAATGGCTGACCCGATCAAAATGAAAATTTCCAGAAATGTGTATCAAAATGTAATTCAACTTCACGCAAAATTCTTTTTTTTTTGGAAAATAAAAATATTTTCTTTTTTTGCCGCTGTGTTGTTCTAATGGGTTTTAAATTTCTAAAATTCATAAAAATAAAAAGTTACTATCCGATAATGCCACAAAACTATACAGATCTAAGTTAGATGACGAAACATATTGAGAAAAAGTTTGAAGTTGATAGCTGTAGCCGTTTGACCCGTGAAGAACCGACAAAAAAAAAGAAAAACGAACACCAATTTTTTCAAGTATGTCAAATTAAATCCTCGCTAAAGCTCGTCTAATAAGGATACATCTTTATTTGTGCGGCGGAGATAAGCCGCAAGGGCTCTTCTTCCACCAAAACGCGGGATTGGTGCACGGTACTTATAAAAATAGAGAAATTCACCTCCACTAATTTTTTTCCATGTTCAAAAACCAGTGGAATTGAATGAAAAGTTCACATCTCCAAGATTATTTTATGCTCTTTAGGTAATATGAAATTCTATTTCAGTGGATTCAATCAGTTTTAAGATAATACGTCAATGAATAAAAACAATGTGATGAAATACATTGACGTATTATCTCAAAACTGATAGACTTCACAAAAACAAAATGTCATTTTAATTAAAGAGCATAAAATTATCTTGGAGATGTGAACTTTTCATTCAATTACACTGGTTCTTGAGAGTGGGAATAAAATTGTAAAGATACATTTCTCGATGTGTGTAAGCACCGTGCATGCACCCCCTTAAATTCTGAATACATACATTTTACAATTACCATTGTTTAGAATCAAGTGTAAACTAGAACTGGATACATTAAATACATGACTATAGAATACATGAAGCGAAGAGCATTGTTACTCAAACCCATTCAAAGACCTGATATATATAATATACCTGAGAGCAATTTGAAATCGAGCATATGAAAAGTATATACTAAGTTACTTTGAATCGTTGTTACGTTACGGTACTATTTTTTGGGGGTGAAGTGTACCAGAGTCAAAGAGTTTTTGAAATACAGAAATCAGCACTAAGAATAATTCACAAAAAAGGGATAAGATATTCCTGTAAAATAATGTCCAAGGAATTCGGTGTTTCAACTTCACCAGGACTCTATTTTTATGAACTTATTTTAAACATACGACAGAACCTGAATATTTCAAATCGTAACTATAGTATTCACAAGCACAACACACGTCATAAAGGGAATATACGCAACGTAGACCATATAACTATTTTATTTGAACAGCACTGTACCTTTGAAGGATTGTGTTTGTATAATTTTTTACCAAAGTATCTGATCACAATTAAAAATAATGCAATGATTAAATTTTCACTAAGAGCATTTTTGATATAAGAGGTAATTCACTGTGAAAAAGATGAATTTCATTGTTTGACTTCACTCAATATTTCGAATTGTGTCATATTCATTCCTAGCTGTATCCATCTAATGTAAAGCTATATGTTTCTATTTGTCTTCTTTATGTTTGTATTTTGTAACCGACATGCTACATATTTCAATATGAACTTTGAGATCTGAGGATCTCAAGAATGATCTAAATCCGAGGGGTTAACAAATCAAATTGATTGTATTGATTGAAATCCGAGGGCTTAACATAGATCCAGATCAACATTTAGCTCCGTTGCGTATCCATCGTAGATGGCTATTGTCCTAAGAGCCCATATTACCAATAATAAAAATGTGTTAATTAAGCTAATTAATCAATTGCAGTACAAAAATAACATTGGTAACCATGGGTAATAACAAGCTAATCCACTAATTATCGCTTAATCAACAAATTTATTATTCGTAATACCGGGCCTTAGATGAATGAATGAAATAATATGGAAGGCTTATAATCATTCAAGATCTAGATGTGTATAAAGATACATTTACTCTTCTGCTTTGAGCAACTTACATTTGAGCAATTATATAAGTTTTCGGCACTGTTTATCAAGTAATTAACGTTCTGAAAATATCAAGATGCTCATACACTTTGGTTGGAGACAATTAGTGGAAGTTTGAGGAATTGTTCGTGGTAACATAACCCCAGTTTGTAGTCCAACTATGACGTCTTCACAGCGCTCAACAGTAAATTGATGCGTGCGCACATTACCTGTTGCTCAAAGCATAGCACGAAGCAGGACCCTCACCGCAACTGGCAATAACGTCCTAGACCTGGCTAGCTTCAAGAGACTTGGACTTTTATTGGTTTTCTACTCACTAGTAGAGCTAAGTACCATGACAACATGTCCAGTATTTGTGTATTTCCATTGTTGATATCACAAAACCCTACCACTGCTCTTGAGGCGGGCGAAAAATAGGTCACTTTTTTGCGTTCTTGGAGACCGTGACTTTGATATCATCATGTATTGCCAGGTATTTAGCTCTCCTAGATAACAGTATCCAATCAAAATCCTTGGTCTCTTGGAGCTAGATAGGCCTAGGACGTTATTTGAAGTGGCAGTCGCGGTAAGGGTCCAGTAGAGTGGACGTTACCTTGAAACTTCCGAATCAATGTTTGTTTCAAGGTGCGTCGACGGCTAGGTCATTGTGCACCGCGTCAATGTTTATAAAATGACTAATTACTCGCTGGGCAAGAGAAACTTCCGAGTATATATCCTCTATGAATATCTAGCTCATGTCACAACGCATTCGCTGCGTTTTGCCAGTGATTATTACTCATGGCCTAGTGTATGTGTGTTGCTTGTAAGCAAGGTGTTGATTGGTTGATTGCAGTGCGATGTGGACGATGACTGCTGCAGTGGCTGTTGCTCGGACGGGGAGTGCTCCTCAGGTAAATACACGAGTAGAGGCTGGAACCACCCGTCCGCTAGTGGAGTGGGATAGGGAGGACGGTCTCTCGGAACCTTCACCTCTCCTGGATACAAGATACACAGGAGATGAAGGCACCTAGTGGTGTGGGTTAGAGGGGACGGTCGCTCGCAACCTTCATAACTCGTGAATACAAGTTGAACAAGAGAGATGAAGGCAGGAACTATCCGTCCGCTAGTAGAGTGGAATAGCGAGGACGGTCGCTTGGAACCTTCATCTCTCCTGGATACAAGTTACATGGATTATAATAATTTATGAATATTCGAAAAATAATATCGAATCTTCGAGTTGAGAATTTCATTGACAAATGAAATTCCCTTTTTAAAAAGCCATTTTATCAAATTATTTCACATCATAAGGCAGATTGTTGTTTAATATTAGATCTTTATCGCATGAAGTACAAAAAAGTGTAATATTTTATAATTAACAAATGTGTTCTTTTTCAGAAAACGAATGCGTCGACCATAGCAGAGAATCAACCAACATCCAACAAGCAATCGCTATACCCAACCCACAAATCCCACCTCAACATCCATCCTGTGTCAACTTCCGCTGTCCCCGTGGTCAAACCTGCACGATCCCCCTGGTCATCTGCCCCGCGATATTCCCCCGTCCCGCCTCCTGCGACCCCCCACCCCGCTGCGAACCCAACCCCTGCGCCTCCCCCTCCGCCTGCCCCTCGGGGACTACCTGCAACCCCACGCGCATCCAGCGCTGCGCAACACCCCCCTGCAACTTGACGGCCGAGTGCGTGCCTTCGTGTCGCAACGTGCCCTGCCAACGGGGACACCACTGCGAGCTGAAACCGCGTGACACTCCTTGCCCTTTGATCATGTGCGGGCCCAAATGTTATCCAGACTTACCGAAATGTGTTAAGAATCCGGATTGTGACAGCGTGAAATGTCCATCAGACAGTCGCTGTGTCATGTCACCGGTCCCCTGTCCGAGAATCTATCCGGCACCTCCCTGCTATCCGGTACCTCGGTGCGTGCCCCGAGTCCCAACCTGTTCGAATACTGTATGCAGATCGGGAACGGTGTGTAAAATGGTCCCGGTACAATGTCCCCGGGGAAATTGTCCTTCAGTTCCTAGATGTGTTCCCTCCTGTACGGCCCACAAGTGTCCTGAGGGACAGGCTTGTGTCCTGGGACTGGATCGTCAGCCATCTTGTAGGCGTTATCTCACTCCTTGTCGACTAGTTCTGTGTGCCGCCGGTAGGAGGTGCGAGGTCGCTCTACAGTGCACCGACGAGAGATGTACACCGCGCGCGGAGTGCAAGCTGGTGCCCAGGTATTGCGATCAAGGATGTCCTGCTGGATGGTATTGTCATAGTTCCATCATGAGATGTCCCCCTGGCGGATGTTCGAGACAAATCTGCGTCAAGAAACCTTCCTGTGAGGCTAGCTCGTGTAAACCCGACGAAGGATGTATTCTGGAGAATGTACCGTGTCCCCAGGATGTAGCTTGCTTTCCGAAACCGAGATGTATAAACAAAATAGATCCCTGTTCTTCGGTGAAATGCGATGAAGGATATTCATGCCAGATCGAGCAAGGGCAATGTGCCGATTACGGGGAGTTAATATATATATGTCGCCCGAAAGCGATTTGCGTTTTGCAAGAAGATCCATGCGTTGGCAAGGTATGTGATGAAGCGGGCAAGGTTTTTTGTCAACACAAGCGGGAGTACCCGTCGAAGAAGATTGTCGGGGAGTGTGTCTCGAACCCGTGTGACTATTCCGAGCCGCCGGCCGGGTCGTACTGCCTGGCCAGTGAGCAGGACATCGGGGCCTCCTGCTACGGGAGGCCGTGCCCTCTGGTGGCCAGCTTCGTCAAGCTGCCGTCGTGCGACGGGGTGCGCTGCCAGCCTCCCCAGGTGTGTGTGGTCAGAGCAAAGCGCTGCGCTTACCCTCACTGCCCCAAAGTAATGGAGGCGGCGTGCGCCGATCTGGTCACCTGAGTTGACTTGTCGACTTGTGTCCACGAACAAGAAGGTTGTTAACCGAATGAACTTCGCTTAAACACATAACTTGGCTGCAACTTTGAATATTCGATACTTTGAAAAACGCAATTACATGTTTATTTCGTAAATCTTTACCGAAAAATTCAAAATAATTGTAAAATACACAAATATAACGTGATTTATTGTCATGTTGGTAGTCGACCTTTTTCTTTCGTGAAGACAAGTTTAAAGTGTAAGCCAAAGGTAGAAGACAGTTTCCTGTTTGCCTAATACCTGTAGAGTTACATGCATTATCATAAGATTACCTGGCTGCGAGTATTTTTTTAGCAAATAGCTAAAGCACTATGCTAGATAACAAAATATGAAAAAGTGATTATTCAGTATTTGATTGTTGTCTTGAGCATGGGGTTATGAACAAGGTTGATTTATGATTATATACGAACACACAGACACAACAAAGTGTTGAAAACTCAGTTAACCTCTTCAAGTTCTTTTTCCGGGAAATTAAAATCACATTAAATCCTCTACCGTCAATTTGTAAATCTTGTTTGATTTATGTAGCCTAGAATGAAAATAATTTTCCTCTTCATTAACCCCTTGCTCAAAACATCATTCAAATACTGTATCATCACATTATTTATATTTTGTTTTCCAGCATAGTGCTTCAGCTGTTTGCAAAAAAAAAAATGCTTTCTGGTTGGTTCTGGTGTGAGCAAGTCCACTCAGCATTATCCTGAGCTATAGTGACACCAATAGCATGGGTAACCATGGTGAAAACAACCACAAACTGCCAGTTACGGCTACTCGCATGTCAGTTATTCCTACACTTTGTCGGGTAGGATAAGTTCTTCTACTTTTGGTTTGACTATACGAAGCAACTAGTGGTCTCAACACTGACCTTTCAATAACATGCACTCTTGGTTGCTTCTGATTATTATTATTATATTTTATAAATATATTATTCAATTGTTATTACATTTCCAGTTTTATAATTTTACTCTCAGATTTGCTTCACGATATCGACACCGAATACGTGATACCAATCTCAAAATTGACGCACTCCAAAAGTCGGCTTGATTAATAGTTGTTCAAACACTTCCTCCACCTAGGTGTAATAATAATCTGACATTTTGGCTAGTATAAGCTTACTACATGGTATAGTATGCTGATACTAATAAACATTGTATAGAACGAGTATAACAAATATATGATAGCCTGAATTCTAGTCTCTTTTATTAGCCTCCTTCCTCACTAGATCCATCTCTGGCATTGCTCGTCCTGACCATCAGGTCATTTCCTTGAGAATGGAACTGAAGTCAACTACAATAATGCGTTCTCAGGAAGTAGAGTTCCTGAACTACAGGGGGGTTTCGCAGATATGAAAAATCACAAAATGACAACAAGCAACCAATAATTCACTAGATGCAAAAAAAAATTGTCTAAAATGATAGCGATTCAAAACTTGAAATAGCAAAGGTGTAACAGTAACACTAGATAACTTTGAAGTTGACTTTTACCTCACAGGGTACCGTTTTGAATCCACACGGTGTACGATGCCATAACAATTCAATTGTCGACTTATCTCGCTTCGTCGACGCTGGCCAATCAGAAGCGAGGAAGATATCGAACGTTGATCGTTCGATACATCGATCATGTTTTAGAGGTTGGGTTTTGATAGGTGTCATTGCTTTTGACGTTTCTTGTGTTTTGACGTTTCTTGTGTTACTATTGTTTAAATAATCATGGAAGATGACAACATTGTCATAGTAGCTGTCAAAATAAATCAAAACAGTAAAGAAAAAGTAATTGAACGAAAAAATAATTATGCTAGGGACCTAGCACTCCCAACCTAACCAACAAATCTGCAGAAAATGGCGGCTACCCGGCTATCGTCAATTCTCTGTCTCACTCACTCAGAAGTCTGACGTCACAAATTTACTGCGTTCTCATTGGTTGAACGTCGGGATTCTAACAACCCGGTTGTCGATTATAGAGCATAGCTCTATCCTCGCGATCCGATCGTCAAAACTCACATGCAAATAGCACGTGACCCCTTATGAAAAAGTACTACTTGATTTTAAGTAGTAATTAGAAGTATACTACAAAAGGGTGGATTAACAATGGTGAGGTGGGGGATGAGGTGTGGGAACTGTTAAATAGTGTACAAAGTCATTTCAGCAGCGTTGAAATTGTAGTAATAGGTATTGTAAATAGGAAAGAGGTGAGTGGAAGGTGAATAGAGTGGATAAACAATGAAATTGAGGCAATAGCAAGTGGAATGGGGATGAGATTCATAGACGTGAATAACTGGAAGTGGGAAGATTGCCTAGGATGGACGGGAGTGCAGTTGAACCGTAAAGACAACGATGTACTGGCTGGCATAATTAGGGTACTAGGAAAAACGAATAAAACTCTAGCAAAAAACTAGGGATTGAAGGTAGATGGGCCTAAACTAAATCCATTTGTATTATAAATTTTAATCCTATATTAGTAAACAGTATGAGTAAACAGCTGATTAAAATAATAAATATGTCGGGAATGAAGCAAATAGTTAAAGATGCAACGAGGGTACCAGAACAAACGAGCACTAGAGTTTCCTGTACAGTAGTATATTTAATGTTACAATATTATATTTTCATAACTGATTCTCCACCAATGTTTATGAATTATCATCAATTCTTGATGTGTATTGTATTGTTAATCAAGCTCATCATTTTCATAAATTAATGCTAAAATACTTTTGCTTATATACCCATGTAGGCCTACCTATGTACCTTTATTATTATTATATTTTATCATCATGTATTATTATTCACTGTAATGTGCCAATAGCTGAAACATGCTAAATAAAACTATCTATCTAATTTCTTCCAGGGTACAAGACGGCCCGAAACAAGTAGGCCTAAACTGATGGAATTGTCGAGGCGATCCTAAAGCTGGAAATATGTCCAAGTTTGCTGAACGGTAAAGTTATCTACGACAGACCTACCGATAGTCCTCTAGGCCTATTTATTTCAACTTATAGACCTAGCTTACGATGATGCACTTAATATCGTACTAGCGCCATCTCTTGTCACTCGTCTGTTGCTTTTTTGTTTAGTCACTCGAAGCTTAGCTAGAGGTTGTCCAACTAGGTCCAGCAGGTGTACCGTATTTTCTTTACTCATGGATCGGGCCTCGAAGAGCAGAAGCCAGCTAAAGCGTCTTTATAGGAAAACAGTTCATAATCACTCACGTGCTGTAAGCTTGGAAGCATTTGAAAAATAACTATTTCATGTTACCAGTAATTCTATTTTGAATTAGGAAAAAACTCCAGAAGTTATACTGCTCCCCAATTTAAATAGCAATGATTCTATCTCTGAAGTCGAAGAAGCATTGTCCGATAATGAACCTAGCAGGCCCACAGACTTCACGAATCTAGTTCCTAGTGTTCCTAGTACCATAGTTATGCCAGATCATAGATTCGATAAAGGCCCACAATATGACGAACTAGACGTTGGTGATGATGTACCGGCATCGGATTCTGACGGCAATACGGTCCCAACTGACATTGAGGAGAATAGTTGTGCACACCTGCAATCATTCCTACGTAACTGGCATATGTACAACAACATTACTCAAACTGCAACATTAAAATTAATTGAAAGTCCTGAAAACTTAACACTCTGAGTTGCCTGTAGATGCTAGAACTTGCTAGCTCAAGACTCCACGAAATTGGAAAGTGGAACCAATGGGAGAGGGCAAATATTCTAATTTCAAATTGAAAGTCTGCATCTCCCGAAGGCTCAGTGAGATTCCAGAAAGTTTACCAGCTAATCGATCTATAAATCTGAATTTCAACATTGATGGTTTACCGTCTAATGAAAGCAGTAACACACAATTTAGGCCAATTTTATGGCTGATCGAAGAAGATCACGAAAAGAAACCATTTGTCGTTGCAATATTTTTCGGTAGTTCGAAGCCACCGTTTGCCTCTTTCTTGAATGATACCATTGGCGACTTGTTGTCAATTAAAGAAGATAATTCATTCATAATGATGAGTCATACTCGGTAGAAATACGTTTGTTTTGCTGTGACTTTCCAGCAAAGTCGTTTATTAAATGCACAAACAGTTCAATTGCTGTTTTGGTTGCGACAAGTGCAATCAACGTGGTGTTTTTGCTGGCCGCATGACTTTTCCCGATCAAAACGCACCACTACGTACCGATGTTGCATTCGACGAAATGGAAAATGTAGATCACCATAAGTTGGTGTAACTATTATGAAGATTGGGAATAGGTCTCGTTTCAATTCTTTCCCACTTGATTATATGCATTTGGTTCGCTTAGGCGTAATGCGTCGCCTTCTTGTTTCATGGAAAGACCGAGCTAGTCCCCAACGTCTATTGCTCCGTACCATTGAAACCCTCAGTTCGAGTCTATTACATGCTCAATCGTATTGGCCATTGGAATTCAATCGAAAACCTAGAACTATTGTAGAACTAGATCGATGGAAGGCAACGGAGTTCAGGCAGTTTTTACTGTACTTAGGTCCAGTTTACTCGAGAAACATCTTGAGTAAACCTTTATACAATCACTTCCTTCTATTGTTTCCAACGATTTTCACACTGAATTTGCTGATGAAGCAAACGCTTCGTTACGAAAGTTTGTATCGGATGCAGCCGAATTATATGGCGAAGAAATTCTGGTGTACAATATGCATTATCTTATCCATCTATCCAGCGATATTACACGGTTGGCTCGTTAGACAGTTTTAGTGCTTTCCCAATTGAGAATTTTCCTGGCTGTTTGAAGCGTATGCTGAGAAAGTACACGTTGCCATTAGAGCAAGTTTGTCGGCGCATTACCGAACGTAAATTCAACAAGAAGCGACGTATCATACGTGAAATTCTTTTCTCTGTGGTTGCTACAAAAAACTCGAATGAACCTTCAGATGGTATCGATGGAAAGCATTATACCAAAGTCAATGGCCCTTCTTTCAAGCTCACAACGCATGATCGAGATTCCTGTATCTATCTGCATTCAGGCACATCTTTCAACGTTTCTTATTTCTTAATTAACCTAGATAAGAATCCAATTCTCATACTCAAAATAATGCAAACATTTAGGAACATGTCAGTTACTCCAATGAACGAACTGCTACTAGCACTTCGTTTCTACGCTCTTGGATCGATGATAATAACAGTGGTGTGATTTCTAATCCGATCTTGCCAACTCTGCGACCGAATATGACTCGCATGCTGTCATACTCCGAACTATCACATCACCCTCTCTGTTATGAAACTGACTATACCCACCCACTCCATTAGACGCATAACTTGACGTCGGTTTACGCAACCCCGACCTTGGGTGCACGTGCAGCACCAAAAAGAAACCCTCACCAACCCCAGCTCTCTAGCTGACAAACATATCCAAGGCCGAATACCAACTTCTACACAGATAACTTCACCCTCCAGCACTTTTGCATCACTCAAACAACACCTAATTCTATCTGGCTATTGCCAAGAACGATGATGTTGCTGTTAAACGCAGCTATGTCCGGCACGGCTGCTTTGGCCTCGGTCTGCGAGCGTCGGCGATCCATTTAATCAATTGGACGGCTGACGGCGACCTGACCTTGACGGCGGCTATGGCAGTGATTACTAGCAATAGCATCTCAATTCGAACACCTCGCCTAAACTCCCTTGTAAATATTTATTATGATCCCTCACCTAGAGCAATTATCTCTACAGCCTATAACCTGTATATAACACCCCCTGTCAGCGAATTGTGGCCTTGGAGCCGGTGTCGCTATTGTACATATTGCCGAACATAATGTACAGAACAGAAAATTATTAAAAATAAAAAATATAGATACAAATGAATAACCGTATTTAATCTATTTTGTAAGTTGAACATTTCAACAATACAAGTTGAACATTTGAATCATGATCGTTTTCTGTTTTATATAATCTGATAATAATGAGGATGGAGAGAGAAAACTGACCAATATATCCACTGTGCACTGGCGGTCACCGACGGTCCGAACTTGGTCTGGACCCTCACTACAGACCTTATCGAAATGGTTGACCTCTTTTAGAGATCACGAGGCCACGCAAGCCCCCACACCACGGCCAGTTGTCCGGATCCTTTGAAGGGGGAATAATATTTGTACGTTGAGGTCTGCCTATATTGATTGTGTATATTGCCTATTCCCATTTTAGTTCACGAGATAATTTTCCTGAAGTTCTAATAACAGCAGGCCATGTTTTTCATGGTTCAGAGCAAATGAAGAACCTGTAGTGAATCCAGCGGCTGACATGGCGGCCATTTTGGCAGAATTGAAGAAGAAAAACGGCGACACAAAACATGTTCGCTAACTTCTTGCTGCGACCACATCTATTCATCGAGAGTGAGGTTTGATGGAAGGTACTAACATCACTCAGATTCTGGAAGAATATCCCCATCTACAAATGTCCTAGTTGGTGAGTGTACAAATGTATAAATGATTGTGTATTTGAAACCCTCAACTTGAACTCCAAGTGATGCCTGTGTTACAAAGTGTCCTAGTGTCATTTTTCGAGTCCGTAGACATTGCCGCGAAGTTGAGCCGGTGGGGCGACCGGGGCCGATCGAGCATGGGCGACGTGACAAAGTGAAAGGTAATAACAACGCACGTGTAAACTGTAACGGTACTAAGCATACACCTGTTCATACTATCACAGAAGAGTCTGACGAACAGTGTATCAAAGAAACATTGGTTCAACTCCGTGATGATATTGTTATACCTAGGCGAAGTGAATATTTGTATGCGGACAAGCAGTGCAAATTGTTATACGATTATGAGAATGAGCAGAGAATAAGGATCTCATATTTAACCCTTATGAAGAGATACGTGTCCACGGAATACGTTGTGCAAGAGCGATGGTAACTGAGAGAGAAGATATGAAAGTACAAAAGAAGATTATTAATATAAATGATGATGAAGTGAGGATTCCTGCTAAAACCATTGTCGGCAACGTGGAAAAAATTGAACGTGTTTCAGTTAGAGAGAATAATAATAGAGTAAATAGTATTAGCAATCAGTCGAAAGTACCAACTGATGAACAGAAGAGAAAGATCAACGAGCTCTGAAAACTGGAGCATCTAAGTGAAGAAGATAGGAGTGATGTTAAACATGCACTGTACGAATATGTACATCTACTTTTCGAAGACGGAGATTAACTTGGACTTGCGACCACAGTAGAACAAAGAATATTACTAGAGGAAAGTGCGTCCCCTATGCTATGAAGAGGCCCCCTGTAGAATAGCGTATAGCTTACGCCCTGTGGTGAATGAAGAATTGACTAAGCTTTTAAAGAAGGGCATAGTCGTACCTTCATACAGCCCATGGTCCGCTAGTGTGATACTCGTGCCTAAGAAGGATATTACGGGAGAGAAAACGGAGTACACAATCGTATTAGATTATAGATTTCTGAACGCAGTCACGATAAAAGACGCATATCATGTACCTAATATTACGGAGACGCTAGACCTTCTAGGGTAGTCACAGTACTTTCGACTTGGTGACGAGCTATTACAATATACCCATCAGGAAAGCAGATCAGGAGAAGACGGCATTTTCGGTAAACAATAAACTGTACAAGTTCACGAGGGTGACTTTCAGGTTGTGCAACGCCCCTTCAACCTTCACTAGATATATGAACACCGTTCTCACAGGACTAGTTGGAGTTCAATGTCTTGTTTATTTGGACGATATTATTATCTACTCGAAAACAGTGAGCGAGCACATCACACGATTAAAGGAAGTGTTGACACGACTTGAAGATGCTGGAGTGAAGCTGAAGCCAGACAAGTGTCACTTTCTCGAGGAAGAAGTAGGATATCTAGGTCATATAGGTTCGTCTGAAGGATTGAAGCCCGACCCTCAGAAGACTTATTGCATAACGAAATGTCCTCGACCTTTGAACACAACGGAGCTACGAGGTCTCCTGGGGTCAACTTCATACTAAAGACGTTTGATTTCTGACTACTCTAAAATAGAACTGAACTGAAACTGAAAAAAAAAAAAAAAAATGAAACTGATAAAAAAAAATAGTATTGAGCACATTACTTCGGATTTAAAGAAAAGTGCGAGTCAAAATGAATACCACGGAAAATATGTCACTGTCAACCGTACACAACCCCGATCGGAGACCAACTAACATCTGTAACACTGATATTAGTGTGCGTAGACATATTAGTGACGTTGAAGGAATTTACACGGTATAACTATGTGAATTACCGTTCGGACTGAACCAAAATAGAATTATAAGATCTATAGCACTTGAACTATACGGTCAAATCGAGAACACTTTCGAGCCCTTCTATTTCACTATACGGTATTTAATGTCAATACGATAGCCAGATGTACCTGTGAGGCACATACATTTTTTTTGAACATTGTATAGCTTATAGGAAGAGTATACTATAGAATACTTATAGAACATGGAATAATTGCTATGCAATTATCATTAAAGTATTATTTCAATTTATACCCATTTTTAGGGTGAAGTCAGTGACGCATATATTATCAGATAAGAGAATAAGCATAATATGCCAGTAATTTTAATTATTATTCATCATATTTTATTTTAGTGTATTATATTTTAATTTCATTACATTTTATATTTTTCATATTTCAATTTTTATATTCTATTTTTATGAATTCAATTTCATTTACGATAAACATGAATTAATTTTTTTCAATCAAACTGTATTAAATAGTGAGTAGGCCTAAGTGACTCTCAAATGTAGCATATAATCATTTAAATAATTTCTATTATTAGTGAAACCAAAAAGAATGTTACTTATATTTTCAATTTATTTTTCCGTAATAATAAGATAGTCTATTATAATTTTAGCGTATCAGTGATCTGCTTGGTTATTGTCTTTTAGTCCTGGTGCAGCCCGGAAGTCGACTAGCTACATCTGCGAATTCACCACCGAACCTAAGATGCAGGCCACAACGTCTGTATACACCATGGACCGACACATGAGGCAACCTGGCGACGGCGAACAACAACCAGAGCAGTGTTGAATCCAGAGATTTTGTTGCGGGGGAGCTTTTGTGTTTTCCGGGGGGGGGGGGGGGGGGGGCAAGGGATACGTACACAAAATTAAGCATGATAAACTTGGGCCTATATATATATAT
The DNA here is from genome assembly GCA_907164805.1 of Brachyptera putata. Lineage (NCBI taxonomy): Eukaryota > Metazoa > Arthropoda > Insecta > Plecoptera > Taeniopterygidae > Brachyptera > Brachyptera putata. The sequence continues at coordinate 5,692,432 of OU015466.1, read as the reverse complement.
ATATATATATATATATACAAATTAAATACGCACTTTTTTAATTTTTAAGTCAGTTTATTATGAAACGATTATGCTACTAATGCATAATAATGTGATAAAAGGTAATTACAATATAACGGGTACCGGTAGTGTACACTCGACTGATCCATATGGCACTGACTCCACTCCAGCCACTTCTGATATTTGAGGTGTCACTAACCAGGATTCACGGGCAGAATGGCAAATAACAATACAAATGAATAACATCTGGATTTTTTTCCCTTAGTAATAAATAGTCAATTCCTGATACGCTTTAATTTTCACAAATATTTTTAAAACCCAAAATACAAGTTTCTCAAAAAATACACTATAGTGCTTAATGTTCCTATCTCGGGGGGGCAAACGACGAGCCGCGGGGGGGGGGGGGGCACAGCCCCCCCCCCCAGGTATGCCTGGATTCAACACTGAACCAGAGAACAGAGAAACACAAGAAGTTCAATTGCATCTGGGTCGTCGTCGAGGAATCCAACGTGTTGTGCCCCAAGGGGATAGAGGGGAAAGATGACGTGTATTCGTAAGGTACACTCGCGACTAACGTTTATTTACCATGCTAAACAAATTCAGTTTCAAAATCCAATAATTAACCATTGCTGACCAGTGACTACTTTTCCAATAATACTTACAGCTATATTATTAGATGAGCGTAGCGAAGATTTTAATTCCATATACCGAAAAATTTTGGGCTTTGTTTTCATTTTTTTTTTGTATGGAAAAAAAATTAGAAAAAATTTCAATCAACTCGAAACTTTTTTTTCAAATTGGTATCACACCAGAATGGGTTGGGATTGTTTTTCAGAAAATTCGGTCAAACGGTTTTTCCGGAAAAAAATAGGAAAGTATAGAAAGTCCCCATAAGAATAAGTCGGGGTAGAAATACTTAGAAAACAAAGATTTTCCTAAAGCTCTCAAATTTATACTGAACGTGGAAAAAACTATCATACATATTTTGAGCGATTTATGGAACAATCGGATGTGAAATAACGAAGAATACGCATTTTTAATGTCCTTTTTCCACATCAATAAAAGCAACCCAATAGAGGCCACCCAGATGTGCCTATACCAACAGTGTTAAAATAGGAAACTTCTTGACCACTTTTCAAAAGAATGGCTCACTGAATTGACGTGAAACTTTTCATCTACATCACTATATTCTATACAAACATTTTGAACGTGAAATTTTTCTAAAAAAACAAGTACCATCATTTTTTACAATTTTTTTATTAATACCAAATATTTTGCTACATTTAAGCAAGTTGAAGAATTATTTGCTCCTTCCCAAACATCTGTATTTTCTTTCTGTTTCGTTCAAAATGTGAGAAATGAGTGCACAAATATGCTGTGAAAATTTCAACTCATTTGCTTCATCGGTTTGGGAGGAAAGTGGTCAAACGTAGGAAAAACATGAGTTTTGAAATAACAATGAAAATCATGTAGAGCAAATTAAGTTGCCTCTTGAAAACAAAATATAAGCACACAAAACACATTTTTGGGATGCGAAAACTTGTAGACATCGGACTGAATAATTAATTGTGCAGTTTCTATCCATCCCATTTACTTCCGGTTTTCTTTCTCACTCTCTTGGATCTATATAGGATAATTATTCCCCCAAAAAATAGGATTTAGCACATCCGGGTGGCCTTTTAAAGGAACTATTTAATGTGAGCAACAAGTGTCACCAATAAATTGAATCGATTAAAATCTGTGATGGATATCAAGAAGGCACTGGTACCATTGTTGGGAAACCAAGGTCCATATACCAACAGACAGCCGCGGTTTTTAAACCTTTGAAGTGATCCATGGCCTGTATATGTACACTGAGCTGACCAAATGTTCTTAATTCTACATTTCCATACTTCTAAGCCGAGGGGTTCACAACTCGAAAATTTAGTGTACACCTGATTTCAGGAATTTCAAGTGATTCCAGGTGATTTCAAATGATTTCAGGGATTTCAAGTGATTTCAGGGATTGCAAATGATATCAGGGATTTCAAGTGATTTCAGGGATTTCAGGTGATTTCAGGGGATTTCAAGTGATTTGAGGAATTTCAAGTGATTTCAGGGATTTCAGATGAAATCAGGGACTTCAAGTGATTTCAGGGATTTCAGGAGTTGTTAACCCCTCGTTCTAAGCTCATCTCACAACGCATATAAGGCGTTTTCCTAGTAGTTTTGTTTAGATGAACGTAGCGAAGATTATCAGTCCAAAAACCGAAAAAGTTTTTGAAATTGTCACAAGAAGATGATTCAAGTTAAATAATTCCTGAAACAGTTTCAATCATGTAGGTAACAACTATTCGAATACTATCTAGAGTTACTCGCATGTTCAGATTGACTCGAAAGTGAAGTGAAATGAGACACAAACTTCACAAGTTAACACCACACACATAATTATATTTTTGTTTTGTACAATTACAAGTTCATCAGCATCTAGTAAGTAGTCTAAAATACAAATAGCATCATTGGTTTTCTACAGACTTAGATACTACTGCTTGTTTAATTCTAGGATATGCTACCGAGTGACTTCAGTTATTATGCCACTGGTGCCGAGCTATCTGGTTGTCCGGGTGTTTCAACTTCAACGCATCTTCTGAGTCTGATGCCATTGGCTGGAGTATTTTCAAGAGCAAACACTGCAGACTACTCGACCGACATCCGGCACTTTACTTCTCTCCAAATGTTACTTTAAATGCGAACATAGCAATTGTTCTAAAAGAACAAACTCAGACAATCACCACAATATGGAGAACGAAGCTGACAATTACACAACAGGTGGCAGGGAACACAAGCAAATGAACTCAATTCTGAGCTTCCAAGTTTATTTGATTTAGAATTGGTACATAACCACCAGAACTGCTTGATCTTGCGGGACAGCTGTTCCTCGTCTTGCTACGGCTCTTGACTGCACAGGTATTCTTGTTTCTTTTCTTTGATTCATATTGCCTTTTCTTAGTGGCATCATAATAGAAACTTTAGCTTAGACTTCGCAAGACTTCGTTCAGCTTGCGCGATAGCTTCTGGCGCATTTCGAAAGAATAGTTGAAGGATAGCACTGATACGATGAATTGTTACTTTACCACTTTGTTGTAGTGCCATTGTTTGTTCAGAGTCACTGTCATCACTCTCAATATTCTCATCTCGTGGACCACAAGCAATTGGGTCACCTTGTTTATTGTTTTGCAGGAGCACCAAGCTGTCACCTGTCTCTACTTGGCTGAGTTGACCGACACTGTCATGCAGTGGCCGTAGCCACTCCGCATCAGCCTTCTTGCCAGTTGCGACTTCGTGGCAGATTGCTTGTAAATCTACTGACCTCGATGTTCTCGTCGGTGCACCCAGCATGACATCGACTCAATGTTGGTGCTTGTATGGGGCTCCAATGCTTCCAGGAATACAGGTACAAGTATATATTTCGTTGTCTACGTATAGCACACATTCTCTGTCGACTGGCTTGGAAGGTTGGACTGGGTATCACTCATTTGAATGATTCTACCCTTCATTTCTTCTTTTTGTTTTTTTAAATAACTGTTTTCTTGTTGATCGGTTATTGGCCCCATCAAGAAGCTTCCGTATGTAGTAATCATCCGAGCGTGTTATTACGAAGTCAAGAAGTTGGACTATGTTGAATGCTATTACTCACTCCAAAGTAATTGTCTTTCGAAATCCGCATAAAAGATTCAGCAAAATTATTTGTGCTGTTGCTTCTGAGCAGATGTTCCTGCAATCTGTGAAAGAGTGCCCAGTCTTTCTTTTGTTGCCACAGACCACTGACATGGCTTGAGTAGGTATTGTATTTTGAGGCTATTTCGTTGTTCGGCAATTGTTCATGAAGCTCGGTGCACTCATGCACAGATTTGGCATCAACGAGTGCATTTCTCTCATTGTCGCAGTCATCAGTCGTAAATACTTGTGGACTTGCAACACCCACCCTTTTCACAGAATGCATGTCTCCCAACAATATCATAACACATCAAAAGTAGAATGCAATAACAATAAATGAATAATGAAAGAGAAGTTAAGATATGTGTCAGTGGAAAAAAAATAAAAACCACCGAACAAAATGCAAAATATAATAGGAAGAATCAAAGGGAAAATGAATTTAATTAATCTTACAAAAGTAGTTGATGGCATTTTTTCGGGGCTCAAGGCTCGCGTTTATCTCGCTGTCCAGGTTGGCAATCACCCAATGCAACTCCAGGACGATCTTCTTAAGCCTTCGACTTGCAGTCTCCTCCAGCCATGTCTCGTGATCCTCGTCAAACGCCAGGAGGTCCTTCTCATATCTACAGAAGCCTTCCTGGCGGCGCTCGTCGACACCAAACATGGCTGCCACGACTGCCTGCAGGCGCATGCGCTGGTAGGTGTCAAGGCTCCCGCGGTGGGGGATGGTAATTTTCGTGGTCGACTCAGGAGACACTGAGAAAAAAGAAATCTCATTGATGGTTCTGTTACGCCATTTGATAACCACATTGAAGAAGAGTAAAAAAATTCAAGAGGGGCTCGAACTTCTACTTTCTCCCAGTAACGCATGCGCGTTACTACTGTGCGCTACCAGTGCCGGTGCCGATGACTTTGAAGTCACTTAAATGAGTAGTAGTGCGGAGGTAACATATTAGAATGGATAAGTGCGAATCTGGTGTGCCTTCATCAATTGTTCACACTTTGATTTGTTATTCAAATTCAAATATATGGTTATATTGTTACATATTATACATAGTTATCCAACTACCGGTACATGTCAGTTTGGGAAAAGCTAAATCATGTTAGAAAAACTACATATATTTCAATTAATCTGCTCGTATTTCTAATTTCGATATGACGTCGAGGGCTTTCGACAAGTACTGAGAGTGACGCTAGCACGGGAAGTGGCAACCCGTGCTAGCATCACTCTGTATGCAGCGATCTGTTCTGTTACTCAGTATTTTTTTTGTTTTTTTCTTGTGTGTGGGGGGGGGGGGGGGGGGGGGTGGTAGTGACACCGATAGCGTGGTCATTTCATCATCTTTTTTTCATTTATTTGAATTTCAAGACATAGCATTATCCATAAAAGCAATTAAATCATCTTATCAAATAAATCGGCTATATAAAGGAATTTGAATAGTTTATCAATCCGTTTTGAGTCATCTGACCATATTTTATCTCAAGTGGTATCCATGGACAAATGCTGTATAATTATCGAGTATTTATCGCAATCAATAAGAATATTTTCCACAGTGAGAATATAATGCATCGCATCACGGTTCGATTTTGTTCTATTGTGAATAGATGAGCTCGAGTCAGGAGAGTGTGACCAATTTGCAAACGGGTCAACACCACTTTTCTCTTCTCGAAATGCGAATACAGGAATCCCATTTGGTAAGTATCTTATCAAGTGAGCTTATATCTTATCAAGTGAGCTTATGGCTTATCGAGTGAGCTTACGTTCCAAGATGTTGATCAGATCCGAGAACAAGATTTGGAACCCGTTCTCGGCCTGATCAACCTTCTTCACTCCTGTCTGTTCCCTGGTCCCTTCAACAACTCCTGTCCGGTCACGATCTCCAGCATCTCTAGCACCTCCATCCCCTCCAACAACTCCAACTACGCCAGCACCTCCATCTCCTTCAACAACTGCAGGTTCGGTAACCGCATCGGGAACGAAGGCTGTTGAGAAAAGTCGAAATTAATTATTTGGCATATTAGATTGTCATGATTCGTTTTCTACTCATAATTAAAAATCGGTGACTTGAAATTATCCTGAACTCACGTTGCCAAAAATATTCTATTTAAAAAATTGTGAATCATAGACTGTAGATTTTAGACTGTATATAAAATGGTACCTGTGTACTCATATTTGATATTTAGAGAAAATCAATTGACTTATATTATTGGAAGACAGTTAATCTTGGAGATCCAGCTTGTTTTTTTTGTTTTTTTTGCTTAACGACCCCACCAACAGCTAGGTTAAACGGGGGTACGACTGAGCGTATGATAATGAAACGATGAAGTGATGATAGGTGAAAGGACGTTTACAAAAACCCATGCCTTATGCGGGACTCGAACCCACGCCCAACGGTGACTTCAGTTACTACCGCTAGCGATAATTGACTTAGCCACCGGGGCGGCAATCAACTATTAACATCAGTGGAAGTACCGTTACAGAGCTCGTTTCACTGATGAACGGAATGCAGACAAAAAGATTTGCTATTATTATTTATTGACCAATATGTGGAAATGCTCTTCTAAATCTCTCCTCCTACATTTCCAGTGCGAATGAGCTACTTGTTGACTGTATGCACAGTGCAGTCGACTAGAGCCTTGTTAACGATATGGCGTACAGCTCTGCTGACAGGTACGGAGTGAGAGTGGAGCCAACACGGGTCGTCTCTCAGCCAACTGCATTGTAAGTGTTTAGTGGCTCAAGTGGCTTACGCATCCTGTAGATAGACTGCTGCCCCAGCTGACGTATCGTCCTCCAGTCCGTTCCTCGGGCCGCCGCTGGAGGAGCCAGTGGCGAAGGGATAGCCGCATGCACAAGCAGACCTAGGAGTACAAATAAAACAAGTCGGTGAAGTTGAATCAGTCATTCAGTCGGGTCTCGGGTTCATATCCATAATATCCACGTATGTTCGAGCAACGTACCGGCAGTTTCCTTTGACCAGCTCGCCAGTTTATTCAACATAAACATGATTAGATCACTGAAGATTCTTTCTCACGAAAAATTCTTTATTCTTTCACTTTAACAATAGAAGTTGAATCGTTCGTCTGTTGCCTAGTTACGCGTCTAAACAATAACAGCTGGCGTGATTGTTAGACACAATGAAAGTCATATCTTGTTTAATCATTATTATAGTAGATTGTTGTCAGTCGGCTGTTTGAGCCAATAATGTGACCTTGACTTCCAGCAATATGACAGTCAGGTTGGGTATACTGGGGTCTGGAGGCATTCTACTTTCAGTTGATTTATGCTTATGAAAATATATGAGAAAGATAATAAATGGAAATACATTTATAAGAACGCTGTAACAAAATTATGAGAAAACTTCAAGCGATCTCCGGACCTTTACCTGGTAATCATTCACTGATGCTTTGCCTATATTACACTGTAGTCTTGTGACTTTTAATAATTAGTTCAATTCATTCTCAAGTTACTGTGATTTTAATTATATATCCCTAAATAATCTCCGCCGGGGTCTTAATTATAAATAATAATTTCACATCTCATTCCTTCGAAACAATAATGCACTTCTTCCTTGAACGTAAAATTAAATCCGCTTCTTATGTGAACAATGAACAGTAATACCTCCCCTCTTCTTTTTTCTCTCAGAACCGGAAATATTTCGTGGCTTTGATATTAAACGAATCTTTTTCAGTCTTCCAGATTTATTCCACCAAGTACAATTATTTTCAGAATATCAGTCACATTTATAATGTGAGAAATAAATTGATCGAAATTACTCAACATATCTCATGTTTATAAAGAATACACTGAATTTGTCTTCAAAATATGTGCGCATGTTATTATCATCGATTGAATTGAAACTAAATTTACGGTTATAAGGTACGATGTTTTGGTCCGAGTCCGTTTCTTCCACTTTACAACAATGTTTCCGTATTTGAAGAATGGGACCATAACGGCAATGCAGCAGGGACGGCAATGCAGCAGGGTAATAGTCGCATTATTCTTGAAATATCTTGAACAATACTGGGCAAAAACTGTTGGTTGACGATATCTCCGTCATGACTAGCATCCTCTGTCGCCTCATTTGATATGTGTTGAAACCATTTGTCGAAGGAATTCACATTGTGATCCCACTCAACCTGGTCGTCTATGAGCGAATCAGGTCTATCTACGTCTTCTTCATCGACGCGTTCAGAAAGCTGTTGGCCAATGTTATACGTCAAACCTGTTGCAATCCGGTCTTGAAGAGCTCTCTTCTTTAGGCCATAAATAATTAATCACATCATTATCGGCTGGTATCATTGTCATTGTTTGCATCGTTCGTTTTGTTATTTCTATCATTTTGGTTTATTGTTGTATCGATTGAATCAATTACACATAATTATTTAATTCAGTTTAATAATCCATACCATCTATAAACCTGTTATTCTATAATGAGTTTGAGGAATATAGAATGATAAATGTATTCACGTTTTGTTTCAATTTAACACATTATTGTATCCTTGATTTATAAGCTCAACCTCTGTAAGTCTCATGAGTATGAATAAGTGTATTTTCATACACACTGACTAATATTTGATCGGTATGAAGACAAATTTACAACAATATTTGTGTTACATTGCCCAATGTTTTCAAAATCTGAAATCCGAATGCTGATATATAATATTTTGGAATTCCAGGCGAGGGTCAAAAAAATCGTATCCTGCAACAAAACCCCCCTCAAAGAATCCGGACACCTTGACGTGGTGTTGGGGCTTACCTGACCCCGTGATCTCCAGAGCTATCGTCGGGAGCAATTTATATGCTCCCAACAGGGTCTAAGATAAGGTCTGGAGTGAGGGTCCAGACCAAGCTCGGACCGTCTCGGTCGAATGGAAGCCTTTTGGTGACCGGAGTATATGGAGGGAGTACTGAACCTTGCATTTGTCTTTCTATTTTATTTATCTCTCTTCTTTATCCCCCTTTTATCCCTCTTCAGCTATTGTCTTTCTTCATTTGCATTTGATTTCATATCATCTTATCATACTTTTCTAGCTCTTTCTATCCCGCTCCCTCCATACACTTGAAACATTCAAAAACGTTGATAACTGTGGCAAAGTACACGGACATGAACATGGGCGCAAAATGACCTCGCTGTCGACGCGCCTTTAAACCTCAACTAATTAACTAATTGCAACAATAGGACACAATTATTTTTTCTACGTACGCCATGGCTAATTAATCGAATTCTTACAACTATTCCTGGAACAAGCTAGAATAATGACTAGAACAGAAAATATTCTGAGTTTGTCAAGTACATTTCAAGTTTGAGAAAAAATGTTCTGAGAGCTTGAATTCATAGATCGTATAAATTAATGTCGAGTTCGGTAAATACGTAATTATAACGCGTTTCTACACGGCATTGCTAGTGTACGTACCGATCAACCTAATTTATCAATAGATCAAACATGTTGTAAATAATATTATTAGTTACCTTTCTTCTTGATTGACGCGGTCTTCGCTGAATTATCTTGTATTTTCCACTCGTGTCTTCCTAATCCATCAAATCACAAATGAAGTAAAAACCATATTATAGATTGAAGAAGCAATACAGCCAACTCTTGAGGTCAGAATAAAATATATTTTTACAATCCCCACTCCTACCCCTTACCTAAACTTCCAGTGACCACTGAAGAAGCGATCTCACATGGCAACTCGGTGGAAGCACCAACTAATTAAAAGGAGGGGTTTGAGGAGTGGGAGTGTGTTTGCGTAGAGAAGACAACAATATAAAAATGACATATTCATCAAGATTCCAATCTTTTGCTTCCAACATTTTTTATTACATATTTTTAACCAATCTCAATTTATAGTATATATACCACACATTATTGTGTAAAAGACCATTTCAATCTTGAAGGTATTCATATTATTTTTCATTTGATTGTTCGTTTTTTTTTCAAACACATTCATGACTCTCGATTGTTGCCACTGATTTTCGAGCACGATTTGTAAAATATGTTGTTGACGTAGTTAAAAATGTGCTGAATCTGTTGATGTGTTTTCTGACCAACACCAGGGCGGGGGGGGGGGGGGGGGGGGGCTATCTGTTTTGATCGGGTTGATTAGGTCTCATATATGTCTGGTAACCCTCATGTGGGCTCTTCTCAAAAGCTTTCACAATCAATCCGCTCTCACTCACACAGTACACATGTCCATTCACTTCAAGTTTATTGAATACTACTGTTGCGTCAAAGTTCTTCTCTCTTGCCAGCTTCACTTCGGCGATAAGTATTCGTCGTTTCTCGATAACATCCGGGATAAGTCTTCGTGTATGACAAGTTTCGACCCACGTAGTTTCGACCCACGTAGTTTCGACTCACTTTTTAGAACGAAACACTTCTCATTTTTTGAAACTGTTGAATCTGACAACAATGGCCCTAGGGCGTTTACCACCAGTAATACAGTGCGCTCGTTCGATGTCGTGGTGGACAATTTGGATGCCTATATTATGGTGAACTGTATCAATTATTAGTCGCTTACATTCATCCCACGTTTCTGGTCCATTTGTTTCGTTTAGACCATGAAAGACGAGATTGTTGCGTCTGCTTTGATTCTCTAAATAATCACTATTTCGTTCTAGTAATGTAACTTTCTGACGGATCACCAAAGTGTATGTCCAGCTTCGTTTGTTGCGATTGTTGTACATCGGGAAGTCAAGTTGTCGAATCTTGACGTTCACCTTTACCCTTAAGCAGGATGCACATCTCCATACCTTCCGATTTTTCACGGAGATTTGTCGATAAGTTTTCTTGACAACGTAGTAGGCCTACTTCATAATGATAGGCATTGTCACAGCCAAAACACTTCGATACAGCGTCCGTCCGTAGGTATCTTGAGATTACATCGATCACACTCGATCACAGCTAGGCCATGAACAACATACGAGAACAACTAGAAACACGTCCACCCATCTGCTGTTCAGACATATTAATTTTAATATATAAACATTTTTTCATTGATTCCTCATACTGATAGTACGTTGCGTAATCAATAGAATGATAAGGGCTCAATACATTGATATTTTCCAACATTACTATTTCACTCACTGAGCGTAATATTTACTAATTTATTATGTTATGTCAATCATCGATACTGTCTTTTCTATATAATACTTTATAATAATAAAAATAATGAAAGTAATAAAAATAAAAGTATCTATGAATAATGAAAATAAATAATGTAAAATAATGAAATATTGATAATAATAGTATCTATGTAACAACTAAGAAGTGAGCCTTGTAATAATAATTAACATGCTTGATAGACAAGTATGCCTAATAGAATTTGAACCTAATTGTTTTTAAAATAGGCCTGTAAATTGGCAGTAAGTGTTTCCGAATCTTCTGATAGTCGTTTTGATTTTCGAATTCATCTTATTTCAATTGCAGTTTCTCTTTTCTCACTTGAAGGCGTTCTTTGTCTATTTACAATATTTCCTTTTTTATCTCTAACTTCTTATTGTCGATCTTGAGACGTTTGTGGTCTCCAACCGTGTACTGTTTGTACATTTATTTCTTCATCTAATACAATTTCAAGACAATAAATAAAAATAAGTTGTCTTTGAAAATCTTTCAATTGAAATGAATTGAAAAATTTGATGAATTCCAATAAATAATTGATGATGAAGTTTCGATATCGTTTCCAATTATGTACTGGACGACAATCCCAATATAAATACTTATTTGTGAATAAACTATTATTTACGTCCTCTCCTACAGCATATATTTGTCAGCTCTTTTGTCATGATTCATTTTTTTAATTTAGAAATTTCATCACTCGTACATATTCATAATCTATGACTTGTATTTCTTACCTAAAGTACAGTTCGCCGCTCTCTTCAAAAGGGTCACCCACGGCGATGTGGTCTGGAGTGAGGGTCCAGACCAAGTTCGGTCGGTCTCGGTCGAGTGGAAGCCTTTTGGTGACCGGATTATATGGAGGGAGTACTTGACCTTGCTTTTGTATTTTATTTCGTTTCCTTTTTCTCCTCATCTATCGTCTTCTGTTATTTCAATTTTATTTTAAATAATCTCATCTTACTTTTCTAGCTCTTTCTATTCTACTCCCTCCATATGCTTAAAACATCCACTAACGTAGACAACCATGGCAGAGTACACGGACATGAACATGGCGCGAAATGACCTCACTATCGACGCGCCTTTGAACCCGCTTAGGTTTAAACGCTTAGGGGACGTCCATAAATTATATCACACTTTTAAGGTTACTTCGAACCCCCCTTCCCCCCATGTCACAGTTGGTCACAAAACCTATTACCCTCCCCCCTTTGAATACGTCACAAATTCTCATACCCCCTATCTTCTTAACAAAAAAAAATGAAAACAACACGCAGCAAAGGTACAATAAAGTAATAAAATTAAAATATTCATTTCTCCATGTTTGCTTGTATTGAAATTATGCGTGCTATGCAATTATGCATAGGTAATGATAATAAGTTTCCATATTAACTATCCCCATGCAATTCTTGATTTTTAAACAGTACTCTGTGTTGAACAAGTGCTGTGCAGACTAGTAGGTGTTCCGCATCTTGATTTCTCAGCTTGCACAAGGGACATCGGTATTTGCTTCCTCCAATTTGGTTTATGAATGAATATATCTATCCTGCCATTCGGTGATCTGTATAGTGATACCACAATCACAATTGACAATCCACTCGATGACCATTTCAATGCTGAGCATTCAAAGTCCTTTTCTAGGCTTCTGTTACTTGTTCAAACTCGGAAAAGTTTCTAATGAGATTTGATGTGATCATGATAGCTACTTCACCTACTTTTGATATGGATCTGCAGTAAGATGGAATTATCATATAGTTCAAGATCTTAGTTATTTGTACGTCTTCTTATAGCCAGTACTCTGATATACAGATCATGTCTGGTGAGAGTTGATGCATTTCAAGTTCAACTCTCTAATCTAATTTCGTAAACTGCGAACTTTCATTCGGAGAACTAAATAGTCTGTAACTGTCATTCGAACTTGTTTTTTCAATGTTTAGTTTCTAAATCTCCTGTAATTTCAAGTCCCTTCTATCATCTTCCTCCGCATGAGACAAAATCTCCTCACGGCCGCAGCTATTGGCCAGAAATACGGATTCATTAGTTCACTAAATATGGTGCTATCCCCTCCTATTTTAAAAGATTCATATGTCTGGCTGTAATCCCCTTCAGAGATTAGCTTTTCTACTGAAAATTCTTCATAAGGCAATCTTTTCTGTAAATATACTTCGACTTTCTCCGTGTGCACTTCTTCAGCACCCTGCCTGGATGGATCCATATCTTACTGCTTGCTACCATCAGATCGTCATCTCCCTCATCGGATGTCTGTTTCCCAGTCCTGGTTCCATCCATCAAGTTCTTGGAGCCGCTGCTACATCGATCCTATTTCTCCTCAACTCATTATCGCTTGATGAGCTGCTACCGGTCGATATCAGCGCAAAACGTTACAAGTAACAAAAATCCTCGAAATGAAGCCGTGTGACGTATTGATGCGTTCTCATCCGAGGCTGAATGGCTCGATTCGTAACAATGGATTGTTTTTACGTGGTAGTGTTGTTGACCCGTACGGTCAACCTCCAACCTCCTCCAACCTCGAGGAGCAGAGGTTTACCGTCAGGGTTCCTCCCTCAGGAACATTGCCATCACCTGCGCTTACCGACCTGCTCCTGCCCGTGTCCTGGGTGTTTCATTTCCCCAGTATCTGTCACACGATGACGATAATTCCCTAACAGACTCTAGGGAGGGGGGGGGGGGGTTCCGATAGAGGACAAGTAACACAACACGTATCTTCTTGACGACATAAAAAGTTGAATACAGTGAATAATAACAAACGAATAGTGAAAGAAAGAGAAGTTGAGATATGATTCGATGAAAAAAAAAAAAACACCGAACAAAATGCAAAATATAATGGGAAGAATAAAAGGAAAAATTTATTCAATTATCTTTAGAAAGTATTCAATGGCATTTTTTCCCTGGCTCGATGCTCGCGTTCTCCTCGCTGTCCAAGTTGGCGATCACCCAGTCCAGCTCCAGAACGATCTTCTCCAGACTCCGATTGGCCGTCTCCTCCAGCCATGTCTCGTGGTCCTCGTCGAAAGCCAGGAGGTCCTCCTCATATCTGTAGAAGCCTTCCTGGCGGCGCTCGTCGCCACCAAACATGGCTGCCACGACTGTCTGCAGACGCATGCGCTGGTAGGTGTCAAGGCTCCCGCGGTGGGGGATGGTAATTTTCGTGGTCGACTCAGGAGACACTGAGAAAAAAGAAATCTCATTTATGGTTTTGATACGTCATTTGATAACCTCTTTGAAGAATATTGAATTTATATCAAGAAATTCGCCTACTTTCTCACCCTCAATCACGTGGGGCATGCGCGTTACTACTGTACGCTACAAGTGCCGGTGCCGATGACTTTCAAGTCACTTAAATAAGTAGTCGTGTAAAGATTACAATATATCAGAATGAAAAATTGCAAGTACATCTATAATGATAGTACGTACAGATCATATATAATATTGTTCAATGGAGAAAGTATCTGGTGTGCCTACGAAATTTTTCACAAAATTTTGATTGCAATTCACGAATATGATTGAGGATCACACATTTTACCTAGCTATTCATTTGAACTACATGTCAGTTTTGAAAAAGCGTAATCTCCCGTGCATTGCCAGTGAAATACCAGATATAAAACTCCTGAAATGCTTGATTTGCTGCGAAATATGTTACTGGATGTGAGTGGAAGGTAGGTTTGAAATGACTTTTAGTGATTAGTAAAAAATAAAAATTGTTCTGTCAAGTTTTCATTAGTTCAATTTTGATAGGCTATATTTCAAAGTTCAGTGGCTGATATAAGACTGGTCTTTCGTGTTGTTTTTGGATGAAGTTGAATATTTATCGATTTCTCACCCAGTGATCGATCCCGCGTCTCTTTAATAAGCTGAATCCCGCGTCTCTTTAATAAGCTGAACTCCGACAGCTTGGCACAGTGTTCACGCAATATCTGCAATAATAATAACACGCAATATCTGGATCGATGCTACAATGAATAATTCAACATAACTGAATATGGCTATCTTTTTTGACTGAGGATTGTACGCGATAAAAAATTTGTCAAAACATGCACCTACATATTTGGATTGGGAAGCGTACCACCACCAACCAAATATTCGATATCAATTTTAGTTTCACCCAATTTCGTAATACGTGAACCAGAAGTAGCAGCTGTAGGCATGCTGGAAAGTGATGAAGAAATAATTTGAAAAGCTAGGCCTACATCAGTTCTACTATTAGGAGTACTCGTCAGAGAACATGCTGTGCTAGGATGTGGAGCAGAATAAGCAGTGTTGGAAGGCAAAGCAGCAGAAGGAGTAAGACTTTCACTTGATTCACACTCTTTAGCTTTGGGAGGACACCACGTCTACGTTTGAGAGCCGGGTAGGTTTTCTCAAACGGTAGACTCGGTACTTCAACCAAAGCAAAATGATTGCTTTGATGCTTTGTTCGAGTCGAGAATAAATTTATGGGATGGAAGGGATTCAGCACTAGAATTGGAAACGGATCACAAAGAAGTGCATTGGTGTTACCCAAACCAACTGCCTTACGCTCAGTTGCTACAACCGAAAGGTAAAAGGAGCTAAGTCATTAAGCCTAGCAGAAACACATGCATCACTAATTGAGCAAGCAGAATTGAAGGAGTCACATGGAGGAAAGGACGAAGCTACATAAGCATAGGAAACAGCGTTTGATGCAGACCGACAAACCGGCTGCGGACGCAGAAGTTCATTCACCTTTGGCATTAAACTGTTCCTGAAATGCCTGCTCAAGAGCTTGCCACCAGGCAATGTCAAGTGAAACAGTCCCCAACGCTCAAGTTTCCCCTACCACCACTGAACGAATCCCACACATCTCTAAACGACGCATTCCATGCAGCACACTCCAGCTCCAATAACCCATTCACCTCACGTGCATTACCGTTTGGTAGCTCTATAGCAGAAGCAGATTCGTGCGGAAGATTAGTGTGATTGTTCGAGTACCGAGGAAGAATTCCTGAAACAATGAGAGAAATACTAGGGTTACTACTATAGATAGTCTTGATCAAGCATTGGAAATCAAAAAGAATCAACGAACATCGCCACGTCTCAGCAGGTCCATAATCCTCGCCCCTCTCGACGAGTACACCTTGGCCCCATGTACAGCCACATCCTTCACCGTGGAGTCGCCAAGCACACCAAAAACCACCATCGGAGACCTGGAAATCTAAATAATAGGACGTTAATATTACTTAATTTGTGTCTAGTAGGTCATACACACTACTATGCACATATGAGAATACATTTTAAGACCAGTTGCTCTTGTGGCATGCTGGAGTTCAACGAAGCGCCGACAAAACCTGGAACAGAAAATAGAAAATTATTTCAAGTTGATTATTTCTTTAACTGAATCCAAGAACTATAATAACTGTCTAACGTCATTGCCCGAGTGTATTCATGTGTAATTGTGTATAGCTTTATGTTTAATAGACGCCCAACAAGTACAAGCAACCTATTCCATCAAGCCCATACGTTGCATAAACCCAACGTGGTATGTTATGGACGTAGTCGCGAACTTGGTTCGAGGGTCAGCTTTTCGAGTCGTTCTTTTTTGTATTTTCGATATTGGTACTAGACCCCCTGTCGAGGCCTACGTGCTTCGTGCGCTATCTACTTTGATTCTTTTTTATTCTCACGGATATAACTCTTGATGGTAAATAAATGATGCGCATGACAACTGTTGTCTTCATCTAATTCAACTGCCGATATTGCCTCGTTTGCTACTTTTTCACGTACGTTATGCATATGCATCGTTTTTGGAAAGAGACTTGCGAAGATATTGAGCGATAATCACATGATTTCAGTTATGAGAGAACCTAATACAGCTTTAGATTTAGTCTGGTACGCTTTATATGAATGAATGAATGTTGGGTTTAGAGGCGCGTCGACACCGAGGTCATTTTGCGCCTATACGATGTAATGAACCGATTACTATGAAAGTACATTATCACGATAATCATGAAACCTACAGTATGTTGGAAACAACACATTAAGTGAGTCAAGGACAAAACATAACACAGAACATCAAAACAGATACGTGTATGATGTAAATGGTCAAACATTCAGTCCACAAACATAGAACAATGAAATTAACGTGTGTATGATGTAAAATGTCATACACACATGTCATGAACAAAACATTGAACGACTGTGTGTATGATGTAAATCGTCATACACACATAGATACACTTAATGCTGAACAAAATGATTGTACAAAAAAAAAACGTCATTTTGTTCGTTTGTTCAAAACCAAAAGGAATAAATCTCAAGAGAGATGTGTCGTACAGTTAAGATAGATGTCAAGTTCGCATTCATACTCACATACACACACACACTTATACTAATAAATACATGCATACAAACACGAACATTCACACTAAGAGTTGCAACTAAAACTACGATCATCGACAAGTCAGGTCATATCAAGTTCAAAAGTCCTGCTCTTCTTATGAACTCAAGAACACGGGATACACTATCTGAGTCATCACCAAGGATCCGTGACAAGTCATCCGGCATACGCAGGCTCCGGCGCAGACCCCGGAACTTGTCACAGTCGACCAAGAGGTGGTGAACCGTGAGTGGCTCAAGGCACTCCTCACACTCAGGCGGCTCTTCTCTCCTCAGGATGAATCCGTGCGTCAAAAGAGTATGTCCAATGCGCAGGCGGGCAACAACAACCTCCTCTCTGCGGCCTCTTCTACAAGACGAGTGCCATGGTCTAACTGTTTTTTTAAGGACCTTCAACTTGTTGTTTGTTACAGCATTCCACGACACTTGCCACGCACTCCTCATTTCTCGTTTAAAAAGGTTCTTCAGGTCATTAATATGGAGGCGGGAATCAAAGGTAGCTGATTCCCGCCTCCATATTAATGACCTGAAGAACCTTTTTAATTAATATGGAGGCGGGAATCAGCTACCTTTGATTCCCGCCTCCATATTAATGACCTGAAGAACCTTTTTAAACGAGAAATGAGGAGTGCGTGGCAAGTGTCGTGGAATGCTGTAACAAACAACAAGTTGAAGGTCCTTAAAAAAACAGTTAGACCATGGCACTCTCACTAGACCATGGTACGCTTTATAGTAAATTAAAAATTCATCTGTGATTTCAAGCTGCTGACCCACCTTAACCATCAGTTGGGATTGCAGGCAAAGTTAGGATTGCAGGCAATTGCAGAATCCACACAAACATCTAATTCCACTTCGTCAAGATGATTGATTGATTGTTAGGGCTTAGAGGCGCGTCGACAGCGAGGTCATTTTGCGCCTGAAGGATTACTTGAAAGAATTGTCAAGTCTAATATCCAATAGAAATCAATAGAATAATAGAATAAACAGTAGATCAAACTATATACACTGTTATTAATGACTATATAAAACCTAAGTGGGGATTGTGTAAAAACCTTAAATACTAAACAACAAAAGTTTTAAAGATCAGGCGCCGGTGTATAGGGCCGGCACCAGTCAGGTGAGGTATGAAATGCTAAAAACAAATCGACAACTATATAAAACCTTAAGTACTAATGTGCTAAGACCTAACTAACAACTATATAAAACCTTATGAACTAAATCACAGATATATTAAGAATCAAGTACCGGTGTAGAGGGCCGGCACTAGTCAGATGAATATAATGTCAAATATACTACGATCTCATTTACATTATTCAAGAAAAGCTAAATTAGATCATGTCACTAAGAAGTGAGCGCCTCAAGAATTCTAAGATCTTATCAATTGATTTTGAGTTATTTTGGAGAAGTTTTGCTGGAGAATCATCCATTGTCACTTCGTCAAGCACAGAGCAGATTTCCTCCTCAGAATCCCTCGACGAACTCGTCATCGACTTCTACATCCTCGACTTCTGGTTCTGGAACCAGTAATTTCGAGTGAAACTTCGTCAATATCTTCCCCTTCACTCTTCGTTTTCCTCACATTCCTCTCAAATTGAGTAAAACGTCGCCGTTTTTCTGGCAATTTGCTGACTGTGCTGGTCTCATCGAACTGATCATCTGAACATGCCGCATGCTGCATCGAACGCTTTTAGCCGATGGATTGCGATCATAGCCATTCTTAGATCTAAAGATGGAGAAGAGATTCTCAAGAGGATCCTGATTAAGACGCCCTGTCATCAGATAATAGGGAACCCTCGCCTCTTGAATCATTCCACAGATCTAGAATACCAAGAATAGTATTCTCTAGCCCTGAGAAGCAAGGAGGCAATCGTTGTTTTTTTCCTTTTTCTTACAGACCAGGTTTCAATCCACCCAGGCGCCTCCTTCAAACATTCGTGAACTATTCGATTCTTAGCGCAATTAAAAAGGTTCTATTCTGACCTGTTGGACTTCTTGACTGTTCTGTCTTTTACAGCAGTCGATATAAGTGCGGAGGCTGAGTTGGAGAAGACCTGAATCGCGAGTTTTACGCTCATTTTCTCAAATTGAATTGAATGTTAGGGTTAAGAGGCGCGTCGACAGCTAGGTCATTTTGCGCCTTCACAATCTAAAAACTTTGAATAATTTACTGAAAACAATAATTGTTACTAACTACACTTGATACTATTATCACAGCTCGACTATTAACCAACTTATATAGATGAATACATATTAGAACACAGTTTCGGTGTGAAATCCGGAACCTATCAATAAATATATATCTAATAACAAGTGAGTGTATGGTGTAAAGGGCCATACACACACGCTAAACAATAAATAATAACTATATTAACTTACACTTACTATACTATACTAAAACTTACTATACTATACTAAAACTTACTATACTGTACTAAACTTACTATACTATACTAAAACTTACTATACTGTACAAAAGATTACTATTATAGGGTACTATACTAAAACTTACTATACTGAAACTCACTATACTATACTAAAACTTACTATACTGTACTAAAACTTACTATACTATACTAAAACTTACTATACTGTACTAAAACTTACTATAGCTACTATACTAAAACTTACTATACTGTACTAAAACTTACTATACTGTACTGAAAATTACTATTATAGGGTACTATACTAAAACTTACTATACTGTACTAAAACTTACTATACTATACTAAAACTTACTATACTGTACTAAAACTTATCATTTTCTCGAAGCCATTCGGATTAATATTCGTTTCCCTTAATTTAACATTCGCGCGCGCAAGTGGATAGTTTTTATCGATTTTTATCGATTCCTATCATGAAGTTTTTATGTAAGAGATTATTTCGCATGCTTTTAAACAAGTGTGGCACATCCCACAAAAAATAGATTTTATTTTCGCCGAAAAGTAAGAAGTTTTGACTATCGTTCGTTATAATTCACTTCAACGCCTGGTTAGTGGGGCCTTGATCGCAAGTTATCGCTCGTACTTTTAACCCTGTATCGAACAGAGACTTCGATGGAGCGTCAACCAAACTACTTAACTGTTCGCCGTTTACGCTAGTCGCAGCAATGAAATACGCAATATGGACTTTATGATTAAATTTACTATACTTAATTACTATACTATACTAAAACTCACTATACTGTACTAAAAACTTACTATACTAGGCTTTAGCGTGCCAAGCCAGCTGTGTGAGGCAGACTGGTCTGGGCACGGTCCATGGAGCGACTTTACTGCAACCAGCAGCGTACACGGCTGGGAGATCGCCGAGACCTCGGTCAAATAGTTCTTTGGTCCTGATACCAAGAGGCCTGGTTGCATTTAACCGGGCACTATAGATTCTCTCATAGGAGGGCCGGAAGATATACCTATACGTTGGGTTGTTTGCCTGTCCGCTGAGAGCGGATATATAGTTCAGCGCGAGGTACTTCCTCCTTTGTTCAAGTGAGGCTCGCTCGCCTCGCAGTGCAAGCTGACAACAGGGCTTGCCCGGAAGGCTCCAATGGAAACCATTTGGCATGTCAAATTTGTACGCATGTAATAGTTTAATTGCATATGAATACCTACATAGTAAGTTAGATGATGTGACGTGAATGTTGAAAAGTAAAACTAATATTTTTTCTCAAAAGGCGCGCGAAGTGGGTGTTGCGGCCTGATAACGACGATTTGCTGTTGAAAACGGTTAAGCAGTTGCTCAGCATGTCAATTTGTCAACGACATTTCACGGTCGACTCATTCATGAACGAGCTCCATAATTCCCTCACGCACGACGCTGTGCCGACGCTCGACGGTAAGTTATTGCATGATAAAATAGTTATGGGGTCTCTATTCGATGACAGTACTGTAGATGTAGAGGAAGTAGTTTGCGACTTCGATTTAGTTACCGATAGTATAGAGGATATAGATATTATATCGAATGATGCAGGGGGCTGCAGTATCAGTTGTAGATCAAGTGACATGCTTAGCGTAGATATAAGCGATGTGGCCGTGAGCCCAATTAATTCCCCAGATGCGTCAATATTGGTCGATTACGAAAATTTGATTGAGTCAAGGGGGGTGCATCAATCAATTCACCGACTCCACCCAAAAAGATGCATCACTTCGTCTCCCACAGAACTTTAACGCCACGAAATTCTCGAAAATTAGTGGACTATGATAAGCACATTTGTTATCCAAAAAATTGGAATCAAAAATTGAAAAGCTGAACAAAAATAACCGCCGACTCAGACGTTCAGCTAGCTATTACAAGGAGGCTAGAGTTGAGGCTAATGAAAGGCCTTTGAGTAAGGAAGAAATTGTTAATGCCGCGAAAGATTATGTATCTCCTGATTTGCATACTTTCATGGGGATGAGCATTATGCATAAAGCTGGCCAACCATGGAACCAGAGAGAAAAGCAGTTAGCCCTCGCCATGAACTACAGATCGCCCTCTTTATATAACGATTTAAGGGAAAACAAAGGTTTTGCACTTCCGTGTCAACGCACAATTGCTAGGTGGTTAAGTATTTTGGATTTTCGGCCAGGTATTTGTCCATAACTAATGGAAAAACTCGAAAGTAGAGGTCTGAGATGACAATTGATGAACTACAGTGTACATTGCTGTTCGATGAAATGACAATTAAAAAAGATTACGTATACAATGAGGCACATGATTTGATAGAAGGGTTTCAAGATTTAGGGTCTTTAGGCAGGGATGCTAAGCCGGGATCGCACATATTTGTTCTCATGATTCGTGGCCTTGAGCACAGTAACAAGCTGCCAGTGGCATATTTCGTCGCGCACCCGTGGTGAAAGGGGAGCAAATTAAAACATCGCTCGCTACTATGTTGGAAAGTTATTCAATGCAGGCGCCATTATTAGGTCTATGACTCACGATCAAGGCTCTAATAATCAGTCTTTGGCTGAGCATATTGACATTTCAACTGATCAGCGATATTTCGAGCATGGGGGACACAACCTTTAAATGCTTTATGACGTACCACATTTATTCAAGAGTATTCGGAACAATCTCATTACCAAGAACTTTTACGTAGGCCTAGAAAAGAGAGAAGTGTCATGGAAAGACTTGGTTGTTGCGTACAATTTAGATTCAACATCTGGATTAGCAAGGGCTGCCTGTAAATTAATTTCCCGAAACATTCGACCGAACGGATTTGAAAAAATGAGTGTTAAACTTGCGGTTCAAGTGTTCTCTCATACTGTTTCGGCTATGATTCTCACCGGGCTTAGCACAGAGCAACTGGGTCCCAGTGCGCGCGAAACAGGTCTGCTTTTTCGACGCCTCAATAATCTTTTTGATGCACTAAACAGCTCGCGACTAAATGTATCAAATCCGTTCAATTGCGCAATATCCGATGGAAATACCATAGCTTTGCAGTGTTTGAAATCAACGCCTGAATGGATCGACACTTGGCAAGTGCAGCAAAGGCCAGGCCGTAAGTTTGCACCCAATCCGCCGTGTTTTGCAGGCTTAAAGATGACGGTTGTTGTTTTCAAGGTATGTTGGATGATGGGAAGACTTGAGGGAAGAAGGTTCACTTCTCATTATGACAACGATTCAAACAGGATCCTCTCGAAAACATTTTCAGTATAAGAAGATATATGGGGGGATACAACGGTCATCCATCTTCTGCTCGCTCGAGATGTAACATCAATCATAATGAAGACAACGACACAATCCTTGCTCTGATTGGTTCATCCCCAGTAGAGCAGTACAGGAAAGATGAGAAGATGCGTGCTGTTTTCATTGCGACGACGAACTGTGTCGAGGATGAACTTGTAGATGATCCTGACAGTGATCTTGCTATCCTGGAAAAAAAGCTTGTGGACAACGATGTAGAAGGCATTAATGAGCTGTATAGTAACGAGGCAATCGATGAGGAACAGCTGTTTGATAGCATTGACCTCGACAGCATCGATGTTGCCGACGAGACTGAACTAAGCGAGGAGGACTACGTCAACAAGCTAGTTAGGAATAATCCCACTCAGGTTTACAGAAAAGCAACAATCGAAATAAACGCTATTAATTGTTTCGTAGGATTTATTGCTAAGAAATGTATGGACAAGTTTTCTTGTAGCGATTGCGAGTCTCATGATCATATCGAATCGGAATCTCGAACAGACTAAAGAACTCTTCATCTTCAACAAAAGTTAGCAGAATAATGCAGGAGATCAATTAGGCTCATTCAAACCTCCCACTGACTATATGTTCAAGGTGATGGAACTTGCGCTCGAGACTTTTGCAGTCGTGTTTCCAGTTATCATAGCTAAGCATGATGTTAGGTCGAAGTTATTGACAGCGATCAATTTCGCCATGAACGCACGTTTCCCTAAATGGTTAGTTGACACTGACAGTTGTCTTCATCACTGCAGACCAAAACAAGGAGAGAATTGGCCTGTCGGTCTCGGGCCAAAACATAAAAAAGGCCCTGAGGAAAGTCATAAGACTGGCCAAGCAAGACGATCTCCCCAGCAGCCATGTTGACCGTCCCGCCGAATTGTCGGCAATAAGGTGCAGCCGACAGGCGCCGACTGCACGAATTTAACCAGGAGTAAAAAAACCTGGGGAAGAGTGGTAAATGAAAAATGCTATATTTTATTCAAAAATATGATTGTTTTCAGAGTATTATCTCCGTTGATATTGCGTTATACTGTTTGCAGTAAACAACGTCAACGTACTGGACGTACACTCTCTATTCGTGGATAGAGAAGGATACGCTATGGCCAACACTCGACGTTATAGTAAGATATGAATCTGATGGAGATTCCGCCCACTCCCCCTCGGGTCTCACTTCAGACACACACATTGCCCGACCCGGAAACACACGTGTACCCTCGACCCTGCCGCATCAAGTGACGTCTACACCCGTCACACATCACAAACCCACGACATCAACAGTGGTCTACCCCTCTGGTTCCACACCTTGGACACGCATCACCTTCTGCTGGCAGTACACCATTACAACACACATCGACCACGTCAGCTGACCAACATGTTAGTGATTCAACACACACAAAAAAATGTTTGAGGAAAGTGCGTAAGATTACTCCTTGAAGCTCTCGGAAGAGATTATTAGAAACCTCGGGCACATTTGATGACGATCTAACACCTAGAGAAACAAACCTAGAAGTTGAATAAAAACTCTTAATATCGCGGCAAAACAACAAAGAAACAGAATACAATACCTTCCAAATGCTAAATTTGCATGCAAATCTAGAAAACTTGACTGTCAAGACTTCTAGGTACAAGTTACCGAAGTCGTAGGAAACGATTTCAATCAAACACTTGTTAGAATGCAGATAAATCGTAGTGGGAAAAAGGCGTGGACAGATAGTGAAAAACAGTTATCACTTTCACTTTACTACAAGTCACCGGCTGCGTATAAATTCTTAAGAAAAAGTGGGATGAATCTTCCGTCTAAATCCTCAATAGAGCGATGGTTGGGCGTCTTCCATTTACAGGCTGGGATTAACCCTGTTGTGACGGAAAAGTTGAAAGTTAAAGTCAACACTGTGTCGGATAGTGAAAAAGAATGTGTGCTGCTTTTGGACGAGATGAGTATAAAAGAAGATCACGAATATAGTGAAGCGTATGACGTACTCGAGGGTTTTCAGGACTGGGGGCCGTCAGGTCGGGACGCGACGCCGGGAACGCACGCGCTTGTGCTTATGATTCGTGGATTAAAATTTGATTATAAACTCCCTATTGCTTATTTCATGGCCGGGACTAGCGTAAACGGCGAACAGTTGAGTAGTTTGGTTGACGCTACATCCAAGTCTCTGTTCGATACAGGGTTAAAAGTACGAGCGACAACTTGCGATCAAGGCCCCACTAACCAGGCGCTGTAAAGAATTAAAACGAACGATAATCAAAACTTCGTCCTTTTCGGCGAAAATGAAATTTTTTTTCCGGGATGTACCGGACTTGTTTAAAAGCATTCGAAATAATCTCTTACATAAAAACTTCATGATAGACAAGAAGGAAGTGTCGTGGAACGATGTGAAGGTTGCCTACGAAAACGATAAAAACTATCCACTTGCTAGCGCGAATGTTAAAATAAGGGAGAAGCATATTAATCCGAATGGCTATGAGAAAATGAGCGTGAAACATGCGGTTCAGGTCTTCTCCAACTCAGCCTCCGCACTTATATCGACTTCTGTCAAGACAGAACAGTTAAGAAGTCCCAACAGGTCAGAATACTGCCGATTTCTTTAAACGTTTGAATGATCTATACGACGCTCATAATAGCACGCGATTCAATGTGCCTAACCCTTTTAACAGCACTAAGAATCGAATAGATCGCGAATGTTTGAGGGAGGCGCCTGGGTGGATTGAAACCTGGTCTGTAAGATAAAGGAAAAAACAACGTGTACCTCCTTGCTTCTCTGGGATAAAGAATACTATTCTTGGTTTTCTAGATCTGTGTAATGATTCAGAAAGCGAGGGTTCCCTATAACTGTGACAGGGCGTCTTAATCAGGATCCTCCATGTTCAGATGATCAGTTCGTTGAGACCAGCAGTCGGCAAATTGCCAGGAAGACGGCGACGTTTTACTCAATTTGACGGGTCTGTTTACGGAAACAGTGTCGGTAGAGGAAACTGAGGAATGTGAGGAAAACGAAGAGTGAAGGGGAAGATATTGACGAAGTTTTACTCGAAATTACTGGTTCCAGAAGTCGAGGAGTAGAAGTCGATGACGAGTTCAAGTCGATGACGAGTTCAAGTCGATGACGAGTTCGTTAAGGGATTCTGAGGAGGAAATCTGCTCTGTGCTTGACGAAGTGGCATTAAATATTCGTGTGGATTCTGCAACTGCCTGCAATCCTAACTTTGCCTGCAATCCTAACTAATGGTCAAGGTAGGTCAGCAGCTAGAAATCACAGATGAACTACTAATTCACTATAAAGCGCACCAGACTCAATCGAAAGCTGTATTAGGTTCTCTCATGACTGAAATCATGTGATTATCGCTCAATATCTTCGCAAGTCTCTTTCCAAAAACGATGCATCACGTACGTGAAAAAGTAACAAACGCAGCATATTTTGTTATTCATAATATTCCAATAAATTAAATTGAACAAATAGCTATGCTCAATGAATTTGTGAAGAACATTCATCCTCAATTTAATGGATAGGTCCTATTAATGATAGCGCCTACTCTAGTTGGTTATAGATGCATTAAGGAAATATAGGCTAGTGGGAAGATCAATACGATTAAAGATTATCAGAAACAATATTATTGTTGCATAGAATATTTTAATAATGAAACAAATGGAATAGAGTACTGGTAGGCCCACAGTAATGGATAATAGATAACAAGATTATTTACTCAACAAGTTCATTGCCAATCATTGCTTAATTCATTTGCTCAATCATTGCCTATTCTCAAGGTATGTATACTTGACCGAAAGAAGAAATTCATGCTGAAGGCAACGAGCCTCGATAAAAAGTTTGAAAGTTTGACATGGATCTCCATGAATTCAAATTGCCATTGATCATTATCACAAAAATGTATCGATGAAAAAGTTGCCAAAATCATTCAATCCAACTCAATTTGTAGTTTTATATAAATTATTATATTTTATATAACTCCTATACGAATATACGATTTGCGGGTAATATCAAAAGTCGACAATAATATGACTCTGCGTCGACAAGTCAACACCAGTTTGTTCAAGTGCATCAGCGGGAAATGTGGAATTTAACAGTTATTGGAGACAGCATGATGGTTCGTTCACAGAAATATTAAACAGGCCCTGAGGAAAGTCATAAGGCTGGCCAAGCAAGAGGATCTCCCTAGCAGCCACGTCCTTGTGATGCTGGGGACACGTATGTATCTTATTGTGCTTTATTCAAATAGAGATTAGAATACGTATTCTAACAGGCCCATAGCAAATATAATCAGGTGAAAAGCATTGGTAATTCTCAGATAAAATTATATAAAATTAATTGAAAAGTTTCTCTTTGTAGCTGCTCTCGAACTCGATAGTGATGGATATGAAATTAATTATTAATCAATACAGATTGATGAAATTAACTAGATAAACTTTGATTATCTTTACTTTCAAGTATAATTATATATTATTATTCTATGGTATGTAATTATCGTTTCTGGAGGATTACGGCATTATGAATTAGGACTGTTGAACTCATTAACTATTCTTATTCCCATATTTAGGACAAGAAGCACAAGAGCATTCGGGTGCTCTTGAGTCAGATGTATAACATCGTTAAACATCTGACTCAAGGCGAGGGCGCACGAGTGACACTGTTAACAATTCCGCCGAATTGTCGGCAACAAGGTGCAGCCGACAGACGTCGACTGCACGAATTTAACCATGGGTTAAAAAACCTGGGGAAGAGTGGTAAATGAAACATGCTAAATTTTATTCAGAAATATGATTGTTTTCTGTGTATTATCTCCGTTAATATTGCGTTATATTATTTGCAGTCAAGACCGTAAATGTGCTCGACGTGCACGGGCTCTTCATCGACCCGGAAGGAAACGCCAATGAGACGTTATATGAAAGGTACGGTTATTTAAATTTTCGATGTTCTATGTCAAAATGGAAAAAAAATGTTTTCAATCAATTGTATCATGTTATGATAATGAAAAATATGCCTTTTTTTATAGCAAAATTGGTAGATTCGGCAGGTATGACGGTGTTCACTGGAATTATGAAGGAATCTTAAAGGTAAATGAATACTTGAAAATGTGTAAATTGTATTAAAAAAAGAAAGAAAATAAGAAAATTGAAAAAAAGAAGAAAATGAGAAAATTGAAAAAAAATAAGAAAAACGTGACAGGGGTCGCTTTAAACGTTTGCTTGGCAGATTGATAAGTCAGTTCACAACAAGCCATTCAAACGATAAAGTGACCCCATTTGTATACGTATTCCTGGATTCAAGGCACCAACAAATTCAAACGACATTTCACCGAGGATTGCTTCATGAATCGCCTCCACAAAAAACTGACGCCGTTGTCAGTGCCAACACTCGACGTTATAGTATTAGACGACACAATAAGACATGAATCTGAGATTCCGCCCCCTCCTCCTCGGTTTACACTCCAGTGACACCCATTGCCCGACCCGAAAACACACGTGTACCCTCGACCTTGCCGCATCACGTGACGTTCACACCTGTCACACATCACAAACCCACGACATCAACACTGTGGTTTACCCCTCTGGTTCAACAACTTGAACACGCATCACCTTCTGCTTCACGCTGTTTGGTTCGAACCCAAGACAGTACACCATCACAACACACATCGACCACGTCAGATGACCAACATGTTGATGATTCAACACACATAAAAATTCAAGTGCGTAAGATTATACCTAAAACCTCTCGGAAAAGATTATTAGAAACCTCGGGCACATTTGATGACGATCTAACACCTAGAGAAACAAACCTAGAAGTTGAATAAAATCTCTTAATATCGCGGCAAAACAACAAAGAAACAGAATACAATACCTTTCAAATGCTAAATTTGCATGCAAATCTAGAAAACCTGACTGTCAAGACCTCTAGGTACAAGTTACCGAAGTCGTAGGAAACGATTTAAATCAAACACTTGTTAGAATGCAGATCAACCGTAGTGAGAAAAGGGCGTGGACAGAGAGTGAAAAACAGTTATCACTTTCACTTTACTATAAGTCACCGGCTGCGTATAAATTCTTGAGAAAAAGTGGGATGATTCTTCCGTGTAAATCATCAATAGAGCGATGGTTGGTCGTCTTCCATTTACAGGCTGGGATTAACTCTGTTCTGACGGAAAAGTTGAAAGTTGAAGTAAAACACCATATCGAATAGTGAAAAAGAATGTGTGCTGCTTTTGGACGAGGTGAGTATAAAAGATTACGAATTTAGTGAAGCGTATGACGTACTCGAGGGTTTTCAGGACTTGAGGCCGTCAGGTCGGGACGCGACGCCGGGAACACACGCGCTTGTGATTATGATTCGTGGATTAGAATTCAATTATAAACTCCCTATTGCGTATTTCATTGCCGGGACTAGCGTAAACGGCGAACAGTTGGGTAGTTTGGTAGACGCTACATAGAAGTCTCTGTTCGATATAGGGTTAAAAGTACGAGCGATAACTTGCGATCAAGGCCCCACTAACCAGGCGCTGAAAAGAATCAAAACGAACGATAATCAAAACTTCGTCATTTTCGGCGAAAATAGAATATATTTTTTTGTGGGATGTGCCACACTTGTTTAAATGCATTCGAAATAATCTCTTACATAGAAACTTCATGATAGACAATAAGGAAGTTTCGTGGAACGGCGTGAAGGTTGCCTACGAAAACGATAAAAACTATCCACTTGCGCGCGCGAATGTTAAATTAAGGGAAAAGCATATTAATCCGAATGGCGTTGAGAAAATGAGCGTAAAACTCGCGGTTCAGGTCTTCTCCAACTCAGCCTCCGCACTTATATCGACTTCTGCTAAGACAGAACAGTTCAAAAGTCCAACATGTCTTTTGACCAACAATTCTCCAGCGAGAAATCGCCTCCGGCTCGATGGCACCACGTTCGTCACATACACCAAACATTCTGGACCCGCTGGTCCCAAGAGTACATCAATTCGCAGATGCAGCGGGGAAAGTGGCAGCGTGGCTCTCCCAATCTTCAAGTGGGAGACGTCGCTTTTTTTTTCGACCATAAAAGTACACCCCTCTCCTGGCCAATCGGGCGCATAATTCAAATCCATCCTGGCCAGCTAATTGATCAATGTTCAAGTAGTGGAATCTTTCCTGATTATTTAAAAAAGGCGATTATTGAACCAGCCTATAACAATTAAGGTAAAAAGTTATTATCGACCGTTATCAATGCTAACGGTATTCTCGAGAATCTTTGAAAACGTTATTAGATAACTGCATTTATTGATGAACATGAAATATTCAATTTCAATCAATTTGGATTTAGGAATAAAATGTTGACTACAAATGCAATTAACGATAGTATAGAATATAATTATATCAAATGATAATGATATTAAATGATAGCTATATGATAATTCGTCAATGAATACCCAGTATGCAAAGAAAATTATCGACGTGTTGAATGAATTTACAAAAATATAAATTAATTGAAGATCATGAGATTAAATTGGAGTTGATACAATTCCTACTCAATTATACTGATTCGTGTAAATGTAAGAAAATAGCCGAGATATAAGCACCGTGCATGATTTGAAAAGTGAATGTGGAATGTTTCTCATGACTGGGCGCCTAATGAGAGAACACATCCTCAGTCGATCGCGATCAGGTTGACTAATGAGTATTACATCGTGAAGCCGCCAAGCATGTCGAACTACGACGAAGATGACGTGGTTCGAAACCAGCTACACTCTATAGCGGACATCTTGTTCCTTGCCGATGTTAGCCGAAGACGATGCGAATAAAGGGAAAAATAGAATGTTGTATAATTAAAGTAGGAAGATGTAAGAAAAATAGCAGAGATGAATTCATGTTATTCAGTTAGGGTTGAAAGGCGCGTCGACAGCGAGGTCATTTAGCGTATATGTTCATGACTGCGTACTTTGCCATAGTTGCCAACGTTTGTGGATGTTTCAAGCATATGGAGGGAGCGAGATATAAATACCTCGATAAGTAAGATAAGATAATATAAAATGACATAAAAATAAAAGACTACGATAAAACAAACGAAATAGAATGAAAATACAAACGCAAGGTTCAGTACTCCCTCCGTACATCCAAGGCATCCTCGACCGAGACGGTCCGAACTTGGTCTGGACCCTCACTCCAGACCTTATAGCCATGGGTGACCCTGCTGGGAGCAAATAAATTGCTCCCGGCGATAGCTCTGGAGATCACGGTGTCACGCAAGCCCCCACTCCGCGACAAGGTGTTCGGATCGTTTGAGAAAAGTGTAGAGAAAACGAAATAAAATAATAATACAAACGCGAAATGTAGGCGGGCGGGAAATGAGGGCGAAATGTAGAAGATGTTGAAGAACCACATCAAACCATATCAGAGCTACGAGATTCATGCGATTGCGAACTCATGCAATCCCTACTGATATATTATCAGATTTCGAAAGTGGTTTAAATGAAAAAAATTGAATTATTCGGCTCGGCAATAAACGATTAAAAATGTTTACAGACATGATCGTAGAGCAAAGAGAATATTTCACTATCACCATAAATTATCACAATGAGACCGTGAAGATGAAGTGTCTACCTGTAGACAACTAACGAGACACGACCTGCTCACCTCGCAGGCAGAATGCGACTGACTGACTGAGAGTACGCGGCAAGCAGCTCTGCTCCAGCCGTGACGCTGTGTCCCAAGCAAGGCAGGCAGTAAGCTGCACAAGAGCATCAACAACTATCAAGAAGCTGTAAACGTCACACATAGGGTGACGTCACAGTCGTTGATCAACATTACATTTATCGATGTAATATGATGGGGAAAATGATATTGTGCACAATAGATAATGAATCCTACACTTACAATATGATAACCAAGGTCATGCAGAATACCACATAAATTAAAGATTGAAAGATGACCATTTCCCTAGAAGTGAAGTCTTTGAGCATCTATCGTGAGTGAGGCATGTAACTTTCTTAATTTATTAATATGATCACAGGGAATATAACAATGTACAGTTAAAACTGAGTTTCTGTAAGTTTGGGAGTAATCAAATAATTGATTTCAAATGGAATTGTAATTAAAATTGTAAATACCATGTGACATATATCGAATTGAAACTTCTATTATTAGAAATACAAAACTTGTAACCACATCCAGAGTGACTGAATTATTTAGATTAATCAATCAAAACGTAAACGAAAGTGTAATACCACAGCTGTATTATAGAAGATTGTATTTTGCAGAATCCGAAAAATCGTGACTATGAACGGAAATTTCTAAACTTCCGGAGCAATTAAATTAATTGGGTTAATTCATCAAATTTGTATTGAAAGTGGAGAAAACAGTCAACAATGATCAGAGTGGTATCAAATGAGAGTTTGTTTTTTATCAAATTCAGAAGCTTGTGTTTGAAGAAGTTCCAAACCTCATGGCCCAGTTGACACAGTTGTTTTTTTGACTCATAAAATCAATTCAATTCACATGATGTTTATTCAGCGCGAATATTCTATCAAATAAATGTGACATTCAAACGTACAACAGATGGTTTATATAAAACGACACAATGACTAAAAATGTAGAAATAAATGAATTGAATAAATAAATGACAAATCTATTGAATCTATTATCTATTATCTATTATCTATTAAATTCTATTATCTATTATCTATTATCTATTAAATCAATATCTATTAATAAACAATATCTATTACTATTTCTTTTTATAGTAGCTGAGTTATCTAAACTTGAGCCATCGTTGGGCGTGGGTTCGAGTCCCGCACAAGGCATGTTTTTTTTGTAAACGTCTTTTCACTGACCATCAGTTTGTAGTTTCCTGCACACCTACTCATTCGTACCCCCGTATAACCTAGCAATTGGTGGGGTTGTAATGCAGACTATAGCCATCATTATCCTCATTATTGTCTTTCAGTTCCAAGGTGCATCGACTCAGACAGACGCTTGGGTATTTCCAGGTGTAATCTCTACCACAGACATACTGGCGACTCGACACTCCAGTCGTTTCGGTTACTTGATGGGGGAGACGGTCGATCGGTCCCCTGTCTCTCGTGCTGACGCTCCTTGTCGCTTGTTCGCTGAATGACATGAAGGGAAACATTCCTTGCTCGCTTTCAAAGACAGGATACGACTAGCATTAGGAGAACGCCATAGTGATGTATTTCTCCGTAAGAGGAAGCTAGATTTATCGTCTCATTCAAGTGATCAATCCTCTGCTTTCAATATCAGGATACTCTTGCTCACTTTTTACGTAGAATAACCATTACTTCCGCTTCCGGGTATAAAGTGATGATAAGTGAAAGAACCTTCACAAAAACCTATGCCTCATGCAAAACCAACCCCACCTGACTCCAGTTCCCAACTCGGAGCGATAGTTGACTTGAGTCACGGAGGCGGCTACTATAGTATAGTATGCTCTTTCTATAAGTAAAATTGCGTAATTCCTCCTTGGTTGAGATGCGCTCGAACTGGCAGCAGGTATAGGCCTACACACTACGTAGGTTATCTCTTGCTTTTTCTTGCTGGCAATGAAGCGTAGCGTTATACCATACTCCTACTGTTTTTTTTCTTGTTGGCAGTGAAGCTTAGTTATTTACGCAATCACCAATAAACTGGAAAAATACAATGATTTATTCAAATTGTATCGAAGTGTAGGCGTACTATTTAAATTATCGAAATGAAAATTGTTGCATTGTACACGATGCTTAGGCCAAAATTGAAAGAGCATGAGGCCTAGTCTTAGGGGCCTGCTAGGGCCCAGGCTGGGCACAATGCATGACCCTAGTAATAGGGCTCAGCACAATATTAGGGAAAAACAGCTGATAGAGCCTGTCACAAGGAAAACAGGGCTAGGCCTAGGTCGGGCGTAGGCCTGCACTGAAAGAGCATGGGGGCCTAGGGCCTAGTGTAAGGTAATAGGACCTATGCCCCTGGATCACTTTTAAACGCGAATAGAGTTCTCGATCATGCTCCATTTAGATATCTTGCTCATTTTACAACGCATATGCTGCGTTTGCTTAGTTAGATGAGCGTTAGTGAAGATTTCCATCCCACTCTTATTGAGCTTTGTGTGTGTGTTTTTTGTTTGTTTGTTTGTTCTTGACACACTATTACAAATTTGTGTGCAATTAGTACCAGACGTTTTGAAGCAAATAATGTAATGAATGTTTTTTATTCATCAAATAGATAGAAATGATGGCAGAATAATGTTGCAGTGATAGATTCACGTCTCCCTAGATTCGATAGTAACGAATGAAATATATTTTATATAGTCAAGGTGTGTGAAGTTTTCGAGAATACTTTATATAGATCTCGCGCATCTTACAACGCATATTCCGCGTTTGCCTAGTAATTATATCAATATCTATTACTATTTATGTTTATAGTAGCTCAGTCATCTAAACTTGAGCCTTCGTTGGGCGTGAGTTCGAGTCCCGCAAAATGCATGTATTTTTTTAAACGTCTTTTCTCTGACCATCAGTTTATAGTTTTCCTTGCTAAGTACACATTCGTACCCCCGTATAACCTAGCAGTTGGTGGGGTTGTAACGCAGACAATAGCCATCATTATCTTCACTATTGCCTTGTACTGCGTGTATTCATTGTTGTGTTTATCTTTCAGTTCCAAGGTGCATCGACTCAGACAGACGCTTGGGTATTTCCAGGTGTAATCTCTGCCACAGACATACTGGCGGCTCGACACTCGCGGTCGTTTCGGTTACTTGATGGGGGAGACGGTCGATCGGCCCGTGCTGTCGCTGCCTGTTCTTTGTTCGCTGAAAGACAGGTAGGGAAACATTCCTTGCTCGCTTTCTGAGGCCGGATACGACTAGCATTAGGAGAACGCCATAGTGGTGTATTTCTCCGTAAGAGGAAGCTAGATTTATTATCTTATTCAAATATCAGGATACTCTTGCTCACTCTTGTTACGGAAAAAAACACTACTTCCGGGTACGTGAATAACTTGACTTGAACCAATTTAGAACTTGGCTAACTTGTTGAAAGAAACCGCAGAGACGTAAGAAATGGTGGAATATCTATTGGTGCTGAATTCACCTGGCTATGGTAATAAGCAGCTCAATTTCATCGTCTAGACAGCGGCAAGTTTATTCATTCGTTATTGGGTTCAAGACGCACTTTATCGCATAAGAACTAAGATCTATTGGTCATACGAATATCAATTATTGTCAGGGCCGAAATTAGGTTTTGCGCCGTCCTAGGCGAATCATTGTTGCCCCCCCCCCCCCCCCCCTATATTACGTAGCAATCACGGTCAAAAGCTTTTGACGACTTGCATGTAGGCCCAATACAGCTTCAACTGGTTGTAATAACATTGTTGAAAATGAAGGCGGGTGATCAAAGGATTTTTAAATTCATAAAATACAAGGCAGGTTGCGCAAATAAGGTGATCCTAGACCCCCGCGCTACAGTGTGAAATAATACAACTTCGAAATAACAGTCATGACTCACCTTTGATTATGTGGAGCAAATGCTCATTCATTTTTTCTCCTTTTTTTTATATAATGCTGCTTAACGACCCCACCAACAGCTAGATTATACGGGAGTACGAATGAGCGGGTGATAGTGAAACGATGAAGTGATGATAGGTGAAAGGACGTTTACAAAAACCCATGCCTTATGCGGGACTCGAACCCACGCCCAACGATGACTCTAGTTTCTATCGCTAGTGATAATTGACTTGGCCACCGGGGCGGCTAAATGCTTATTCATTTCTTGCAATAAGTCAATAATGTATTAATTTTTTTCCATTTGCAGATGTTTGTGCAAATATAGAAAATAAAGTCTTTAAAACATTTAGGAAATGCCGCCCCCCTAAACTTTTGCCGCCCTAGGCTGGTGCCTCGGTTGCCTAGGCGTAAATACGGCCCTGATTATTGTATGGAGGGATGATGGTTTCTATGTTAATGGGAAGGTAGCGGTCGTGACCCATACGGAAGGTACCATCCAGGCATATGCACCTAGCTTTGAATAAAGATTGATCAAGTAGTCAAGTTTTAGACGTAGATATAATATCACAGGCAACATTGCTGATATTTTAAATAATGACTCGACAATTATAGATGGAATCTTTCAATTTTCAACTCAAACTGAACTGCTGTCTGCCATCTGAAACAATCGTTTCAAAAGACATACAAATACTTTGACACATGTATTACACTAACGTTATAGTCTTTTAGCTCCGGCCCTTTACACTGGAACTTCTAAACATTAGACTTAAACTAATTGTGATTTTCCTACCTAGTCTTGACCTTATTTTTAGGATAATTTTACAATCAATTAACTCTCACTTGAACGCACTCTCAAAATCTATATTGATTATTGCATATCAAATATGGAAGTTATAATTAACCATAGAAGTTGTACGCCTTAGTGCAGGGAGGGATTATAAGAAGTGGACGGGGGGGTTGGGGGGGGGGGGTTGCAGGTGTCAGGTGTTCGATTTATGTAACAATATGAACCAATTTGCAAAAATAATAAACTTCACATTATTATTGTAGACACACTTGCAACAATGAAAAATATGTTCTGGTGGCTGGGCGGTAAAAATTGAAAAATAAAATCGCTCCAATTTGATTTTCCTCAAATGTAAAGACGAAAATAATACACATAATTAAAAATTTGTATGCGATTCAGACCAACTGTTGAAGAAAATAATGTGATAAATGTTATTCATTCTTCGAATAGATAGACATAATTGCAGAAAAATGTGACAGAGATGGATTCACGGCTCCCTAGATTCTATAGTAACCGAATGAAGTATATTTTATCTGAGTCAAGGTGTATAGAGTGATTATACTCTATCTGGATATCTCGCTCATCTCACAAAGCATATTGCGCGTTTGCCTAGTATAAAATATACTTCGCCGCCCTCGTTAGCTCAGTCAGCTGAGGCACGCTTCAGACACTGAAGCGAACCGTTGGGCGTGGGTTCGAGTCCCGCATAAGGCATGGGTTTTTGTAAACGTCCTTTCACTCATCATCACTTAATAGTTTCATAATCACCCGCTCATTCGTACCCCCGTATAACCTAGCTGTTGGTGGGGTCGTTAAGAAAACAATAATCAAAATATACTTCATTTCGATACCAACTAATCTGAGGACTAAGGAGCCGTGAATCTATCACTGCCACATTTTTCTGCAATTATTTCTATCTATCGGATGAATAAAGAACATGTATTACATTATTTTTTTCGAAACGGCTGGTCCGAATAGCATACAAATTATTAATTATGTGTATCACTTCTGTGTTTGCATTATTTTGAGGAAAATTTGAATTATATTGGTGAGATTTTATTTTTCAATTTTTTCCGCTCAGCCTAATCTCTTTTTTTCTTTTTTTTAGAAACTTTGAGATGATGTTTCTAAAAAATGGTACAATAGATTTGACCCAAAAACTATACAGTTCTCATTGGATAAGTATGCGTATATAGGAAAAGTTTCATGTCGACCAGGCAAACCCTGCGCTATAAGACCTGTGTAGTGCTTACAACAAACAAAAAAATACAGACAAAGCTCCGCAAGAGTTGGGTGGAAATCTTCACTAACGCTCATCTAATAAATAAGAAAAAGTGGAAAAATGTGAATTAGTACTACACTGCCATATATATTTACCCTTGCAATAGGCCTGCAATATAATATCTATCTAGTGCATGTATGTTCATGCCATATCACATTTTTGTTTGACCCTTTAATGGATGCTTCTCAAAAGATGATTTTGAATTTGATTAAATGCACAACCCGAGAATCAATTTCTAAGTATATATTATTGCATCAAACTGCACACTGGCATTTGTTATTAATGCTTATAGGAACACACTTATTTTTCATGGCATTAGTGCATGTTACTAAAGAAATTGTCAGAAGTTGATTTTATGGGTGAGAATCTGACTTCAGGACAATACAATTGATGCCATGTTTTTGCTATGTAGGCATAAATACACAATATTTGAGGGCTTCTATTTCCAAATGGGTTTTGTCGTCTGCACCTGTTTTGTTCGGCTGGGTATTCCATGGTATTCCGTCTTTCAGTGAAGTTTTCTAGGAAACAATGTGTCTGAAACTCAAATTATCTGGTGGTAGCGAAGTCTATCTATATTTTGCACTTTGCACAGTTTTGTTGTGTATTCAGAGGTGCAGACACGTTTTTCGAAAGTCATATTGAACAGTTACCAGTGGGTGGATATATATTTAGTGTGAATTATCTATATGTGATTGTGTATTTTTTTTATTTTAATAACATCGAAACTTGATACAAAATCATTGTTCCCCTATTAGGGCTTGGGATGAAATTAGGATCGTTTGGACGGGCCACCACAAGGGCGATCTTACCACCCCATTTCATTATTATTTCAAATTAAAAGCAACGAACTTTGACGCCAGGTCTACGCTGTCTGTGACCATACTTCTTCGCCGCAGATAAAAGTCTTCAGTTGCCGATAGTGCTCAACACATTATAAGTATAAACCGTTTCTGCGATATATCCGGACATTACCAACATTGGTACTAGGGATAATCCAACCACACGAATGTTGATATCTTTCACTTGAACTAAGTCTCTTAGGCAATGTCACTTCTTCCAATGACAGCAGATCCAAAGTTCATCATTATACGAAGGATAAAAAAAGGAGTGATGGGCCTAAGGTATAACGAATATTTTACGTGCCAAACACTACAGCCGCTTGATTAAGAGATTCGAGACTGAAATTATGGGTAATGTTGGCTCCAAAAAATCCATAAGCATATGTTATATTAATTTAAATACAATACCGAATACGATTACTGGACCATCTTCCGAAGATACATTTTGCTCACCACTGTGCATATTTTGCCAGGAAACATCGAAGAAAATAAAGCATAATAGTGTTGGTAGTTGTTGTTTATTACCAAGTTGAACTATTTTACATTGATACATGATATAATTGCATACACTTCACAAGTGCATACAACAGTTTTATAATAAAATATTATATATCAGAATGGAAAACTTATGAACAAATATTCAGTTCGCGAATACAAGAAAATATACTACTAAGATGATCGCTCGAATCTGAAGGTCTGTGAAGGATACGTTTATCCCGATTATTCAACTTCTCAGTAGCACAAGGCCGGAGATTTCATTTCATAATCAGCTCAGAACACTCTCGCCTAAACTTAATACACAGTATTGCAACTATTTATAATACTAATTGTTAATCTATTGAATACCATCGTGTCTTCCATAGAAATTGAGTTGTCTTGACTCTCGTTATTTCAATAAAAACATTATTCTTAGTTTCTCAAATTAAATTTTTGAAACTCTGTATTATATTTTAACTTTCCCCCCATCGAAGGATCCTGACACCTTGTTGTGGTGTGGGGGCTTGCGTGACCCCGTGATCTCCAGAGCTGTCGCCGGGAAGGGTCACCGATGGCGTTGAGGTCTGGAGTGAGGGTCCAGACCAAGGTCGGACCGTCTCGGTCGAGTGGAAGCCTTTTGGTGACCGGAGTATATGGAGGGAACCTTGCGTTTGCACTTTTATTTTATTTCGTTTTCTTGTCATTTTTTTCTCATCTCTCGTGTTCTTTTATTTCATTTTATATCTTACCTTACTTTTCTAGCTCTTTCTACCCTGTCCCCTCCATATGCTTGAAACATCCACAAACGTTAACAAATATGGCAAAGTACACGGATATGACGGACATAGGCGCTAAATAACCTCGCTGCAGACGCCCCTTCAAACCCTAACACTAACTAACTTTAAATTTTTGCGCAAATCATTGGTAAAAATATTTTTGTTATTTTGAAAATCAAATAAAGCGTGGGGGGGCAAAATATCCCAAATTCGAATATGCACAAGTCCCAATGGGAGTGGTTTCCCCCATTTTTTTTTCTGAAATTCCATCATTTTATGGTGTTTTGGGAGGTTTTGTGACTGTTTAATTATAGCTTTTGACTCTTGTTAATATTCACAAAATCTATGATAAATGTTTCCAATGCCTAATCCAAGAACACGACACGCTCAAAGTTTCTCGAAACTTGCCGCCAACTCCAGGAAAGACCATCTTCTTTCATTATTGTCAACCAAGTTCAGACAAGCAGGATATTCCAGGAAATAAGAATAGCTCAATAAATCATATTCGTCAGTCGGCAAAGGCATAGCCTTGCCTACCCACCCCAGTCACATCAGACTCATGACCACCCGCGTAACAAGATATGTTAAAATATGTCACCGTTACAGTCGGTACTTACAAAGTTTCGAAAAACATCATTGTAGAAACAAAACAATTTCAATTTTTCAAATAAACTTCTGCCTGGTCCCAGGGGAGGGGGGGCAAGTGCACCCCCTTGCCCCCCGCTGCCGACGCCCATGTCTCAACACATGAATGCTGTTTCATGGTTTGTGGTAATTCTTTACCTTTCTCAGTTACGAAGTGATGGGATCATGGGAAGATACAAATAATCAACACATTTCGTTAACGCATTTGGCCCTCTTTTTAGGGGGTAAATGTGGGCTCGTTTTGAGAAAAACATCAATGAATGTTATAATATTGTGCTCTAATAGTGTCGTAATCTACCAGTGTGTTTATTTTTCCGGTATGTTGATTACGTCAGGAGTTATGCTAGTTTTTCCAAGAATTACAAAAACTGTCAAATTTGAGTGAATTAAGCAAAAAAAACGTGAAAAAGCCAAAATTTTGCATGTCAGTTTTATTTGACAAATTACCCACAAAATTATCTACTAGAAAAAGGCAACCTGACACTTCCTAACCCAAAACGCAGTCTACCTGTACCCTACACCACTAGCGCGCGGGTAGTTCGCGCATTCATCTCTCATGGATGCGACTCGCATCGATCGGCTGTCTCCTGCATCTCCTAACATAACCGGTCGGTCGTGTTGAGCCGCCAGAACGCTGGTCTATAGTGACGTCATGGAGCAAGTCTCAGCTTGCTTGCCTGACGCTGCTGTTAGAAGCGAGCCAGCTGCCAGGCGAGCAACAGGCTTTTGGAGACGCGTTTGTGTTTCTCTCTCTCAGTCGCACTCGCACACAAGCGCCAGACTTGTTGCTGTTACCAAGTGTTGGCATGACTGAGAGAATTGCCGGCCGTGATGTTATGTAACGACATGAGAATATAGGCCTAGTTTACAGGCCTACAAGTGCGAGAGAGAACATATAGGCCTACAGCAAGTGCAACAGAGAACATAGGCCTACAGCAAGTGCAAGACAGAACATGTAGGCCTACAGCAAGTGCGAGAGAGAAGTCCTGTCCACCCCTCACAATATCCATTTTTTTTTAGCAAACAGCTAAAGCACTATGCAGGAAAACAAAATATGAATGAAGTGATTATGCAGTATTTAAATGGTGTTTTAAACATGGTGTTAATGAAGAGGTAAATTGTTTCCATTTTAGGCTACATTAATCAAACAAGATTTACAAATCAACGGTAGAGGATTTGAGTGATTCTAATTTTCCGGAAAAAGAACTTGAAGAGATTAACTGAATTTGAAACACTTTGTAGTGTTTGTGTGGTCGTATAAGGAAAACTCAACCTTGTTTATAACACCGTGCTGAAAACAACATTTAAATACTGAATGATCACTTTATTTATATTTTGTTATCCAGCTTGGTGATTTAGCTGTTTGCTAAAAAAAGTGTCCACTCTTCACAACACCCTGTCTTATCCCGGGTCGTCTGGTTTTCATCTCCAGTTGCATCGCGTTTCTCCAAGACATTTGATGTTACTTGATTTGAATATCCTCTTTCTCCACTGTCTCGTATTCTTCTGGTCCGGCATTTTGATGTCAGTACTACGTCTTATGGGATAATGATCGCATCGTATAGCTCATCTACATGCTGGTTGTTGACAAACATTTTCTGAACCATCAACATGCTTTCAAAATTAACGCTGTTTTCTTGCGTAGTGACAATCAATCGCTCAACGATTTTATGTTGTATTTAGAGACGCTACAATTTTTAGTTGGTTTCATCACTTTAATTATTATTATTTCTTTTTCATTTCCCGTTGGTGCAAGGTGTGAATGTCCATCCGCGCCAAAGCTCAAACCTGATTGTATTCTTACTTTCAATCCCGCCGAAGGATCCGGACACCTGGACGTGGTGTGGGGGCTTGCGTGGGCAGCAGGGTTACCCTTGGCGATTAGGTCTGGAGTGAGGGTCCAGACCAAATTCGGACCGTCGGTCGAGTGGAAGTCTTTTTGTGACCGGAGTATATTCTCAACATAAGGCACCAACCCATCATAGATAACTCTACCAATAGGATATTGTTGACTTGAATATAGAAATATATACCATGCAGAGGCCAAACTTTGAGCCTGCATTTCTAGAACATCTTTGGTTGAAAGATATACCAATAAAACTAAGGGAAACAAACACTTTCCAACAGAGTCATCACTTTGATAAAAATATTTCATGACATTTTGTCAAGTTACAATCATTGTTAAATACACAATCATTTATACATTTTCACATTCACCAGCTCGGAAATCTGTAGATGAGGATATTCCTTCAGAATCTGCGTGAATCACCTTCCTTCACTCAACGAATAGACGTGGTCGCAGCAAGAAGTTGTCGAACATGTTTTGTGTCGCCGTTTTTCTTTTTCAGTTCTGCCAAATGGCCGCCATGTCAGCCGCTGGATTCACTACAGGTTCTTCATTTTCCCTGAAACATGAAAAATATGGCCTGCTGTTATTAGAACTTCAGGAACATTATCTCGTGAACTAAAATGGGAATAGGTAATATTCACAATCAATATAGGCAGACCTCAACGTACAAATAGTATTCCCCCCTCGAAGGACGTGGTGTGGGGGCTTGCGTGGCCCCCAGAGCTTGCTCCCAAAGAGGTCACACATTTCGATAATGTCTGGAGTGAGGGTCCAGACCAAGTTCGGACCGTCTCGGTCGAGCCTTCTGGTTACCTGAGTATATGGAGGAGGGATTACTGAACCTTGCGTTTGTATTATTTTATTTCGTTTTGGTTTCTTTTTTTCTCATCATCTATCGTCTTCTTTTCTTTTATCATGTTGTATATCATCTTTCCTACTTTTTTAGCTCTTTCTACCACGCGCCTTCCATATGCTTGAAATATCCACAAACGTTGACAACTATGGCAGGTACAGGCGCCAAATTACCTCGCTGTCAACGCGCCTGTAAACCCCAACACTACATTATATATACTACAAGTAAGCGTTAGATATAAGAAAATGAGGTGACACATGAGTTCATTAATATAGAATGAGCATCCTAAGAACTTGAGATTGAAACACAAATGTTTGGCCATGAATTGTTGGGAAAATACTAATAATTAGCGTATGATCCATTCCGAAAGAAATTTCTACCGGTATATGAATGTCGTCCCAGACCATTAACAGAAGCTAAGAACTCGAAATATTAATTTCAGTCACATTGAAAACATATGTTTGCTCTTCAAAAGTTGAATGGAGTAGGGCTACTGTCGAATGGAACTTGGTCATCATACTTGTTGACATGTTACATTATGAAGTGTATTTCATCTCGTCCACTATACAATATATAAGTTATAACATTTTGTCTTCAGTTCAAAAGTATAACCAGTAAACCCTACCCTACACCCATGATTATACGTTATCATACAAAATGAAAAATTTGAATTATAAATCTGTATGCCTATGATTTTGTAGGTATTATAAGATGAGCGAAGCGATCTCCCTTTTTTCATGCACGACATACAGTTCAGAACACTTCTTCCAAACATGGTGTTCTATCAGAATATGTTGGAATTGTTTTTGAGCAGAATCGGTTGAACTAGTGTATTATTTAGTAATATATAATAGTATAATATATACACACTAATATTAGTGTACGAGTTCCACGGACTCCCATCCATAAGATTTACTTTATTCGTAGAAGATGGTAATAAGTTGCGTGATTGTCACACTGCTCAACGGGCACTGGTCTCCTACAGGAAACGCCGTAATGCAGTAGCTACAAAAGTGTTTGTGGCTACTCGGGATAAACAGTTTGTTTGTCCGCCTCCTTGCGGCACGCGTCAGACATTTCTCGTCATCCGACAGAGTTACCAGCAGATCATCGCGTTCTTCGGGATACCCTGTAAAGGATGGCGATTGTTTATAATCGTATTTCAACATATAAATTTGTATGCATCGCTCTCGTTTCCTAGTGAATTAATCTTGATCATTCGATGTGCGAAGCTAAGACCTAATTTGATCGTACTTGAAAATACGAGCGTGTTTGGATTTTGTTCAATTCGAACGAACTTTGCTTCGTTAGTTCTTTCAACAGAAAGAAGTTCTTTTCATGAACTTGACACTTTTTACGCTTGATTTAC
Source organism: Brachyptera putata (assembly GCA_907164805.1). Lineage (NCBI taxonomy): Eukaryota > Metazoa > Arthropoda > Insecta > Plecoptera > Taeniopterygidae > Brachyptera > Brachyptera putata. The sequence continues at coordinate 5,648,225 of OU015466.1, read as the reverse complement.
GTTAGTTGGAGAAGATAGTAGTATGTTGCGTGATTTTCACACTGCACAACGGGCACTGGTCCTTTTTTTAACATTGTGGTTAGGTCAATAAGGACTCGCCGTTGCCAACAAGTCAGAGGGGATTAGATTTTACCGTAGGCCTACTTGGAAAGACGAACGTGTTTGTTTTTGTTCTTGCACCTCTGTTCGATGCAAGCGAATTTTGCTTATCTCTTTCTTTCAACAGAAATAAGTTCATTTCATGAATACTGCAACACTTTTCACGCTTATAATACATCTACTTTACAAATATAGGACTTTCAGTGGCTACTCGAAAACCTCGAGTTTGGCCTTTGTTATAGTAGTAAATCGTTTTTTAGCATCATGCTATTTTCTCTCAATACATTACAGCTGTTGTCAGTTATACATTGATACAGTACAAAATACAATATTCTAATACACCAATACATAATAAAATATACTGTTATTTTGGTTAGCCGAGCGCTTAAAGTTAATATTTACAAGTGATAGCGTGTGTTGTCACCACCATGATGTTGGAACATCATGGACTAAATACTAAAAAATGAGTAAAAACTAAGTTGGTGGATTCAGGAATTAGCTAAGGATGAATGGCTAATTATATTACTAGAAAAACATGGTGTTCTTGGATCGGTTTAATATTAATACTCTACTCTAAAACTTAAGAACTAATTAGTAAAATGAAGCTTACATGGTGAAGTGAAGACAGGTTGGAGCGCGGTGCCTCCAAACCGAGGGCCAAAACTATCACTATTTACACAGTTAACTTTGAATATCAGTCAGGCAGCAGTCGGCGACAGTAGTCAGTAAAAATGAGAGCGATTTGGGGCTGTTTTTGGTTTATATTTGGTTTTGGAATATAGCGTCTAGCCTAAGGTTATGAATTTACACGGGTGCGAGTGAGGTGATTGGTCAAGGCAGGACCTTGAAGATCGCATCACTTGTATTGTTACTTACAACGCGGTAATTTAGAAAATAGTACCTTACTTCTACCGCCATAAAAGTAGGTAATCGGAATTTGGAAATACAGTACTCGTCAAAATGAGCAGAACATTCAAGTTATTTTACTGAAACATACGCGAATAAAAGTCTAGAAATTCTCTATATTACAATACATAACATAATAACATAATATTATAAACATAATACTCAAGTTGTGCATTTCAATTCACAAAACATAATATAATAAAATATATGTATGACCATAATAAGTAATAACTAATAACATTGTATTTTACATGGGAAAATACATATAACCTCTTGGTCTTGGGGTACCGTACTGCTTACATCCAAAAGTTATATCTGCATTAGGGTAAGAGAGACCGTCGGTTTTGTGTTATATTTCTCCTTATACTAAGTATTGTGCGCGATCAGCAATTCGTCATGAGAATTGAACATGCATCTACATATTTAAATTGGGACCAACCAATATCACCACCCACCAAATATTCGATATCAATTTTAGTTTCACCCAATTTTGTAATACGTGAACCAGAAGTAACAGCTGTAGCGTGCTGAAAAGTGATGGAGAAATATTTTGAAAAGCTACATCAGTTGTACTATTAGAAAAAATACTCGTCAGGAAAGGGCAAAATACTGTGCCAAAATGTGGAGCAGAATAAGCAGTGTTTGAAGACAAAGCGGCAGAAGGAGTAATACACTCAGTTGAAGGTCGCACAATCTTTAGCTTTGGGAGGACACCACGTCTACGTTTGAGAGCTGGATAGGTTCTCTAGAACGGTAGCCTCGGTACTATCAAACTGTTGCTGAAGTGCCTGCTCAAGAGCTTGCTACCAGGCAATGTCCAGTGTAACAGTCCCCAACTACCACCACTGAACGAATCCCACACATCTCTAAACGGCGCATTCCATGCAGCACACTCCAGCTCCAATAACCCATTCACCTCACGTGCATTACCGTTTAGTAGCTGTAGCTCTATAGCAGAAGCAGATTCGTGCGGAAGATTAGTGTGATTGTTCGAGTACCGAGGAAGAATTCCTGAAACAATGAGAGAAATACTAGGGTTAATACTATAAATAGTCTTGATCAAGCATTGGAAATCGAAAATAATCGATGATACTGCCTGATGGCAACATTGTTGACCCCAACAAGAATGAGAAGAACATCACAGAAAGGAACAAGTGAGGAACAAGTCAATGATTCGAATACTCTAGTTACAATTGGCCTCGAGATTAAAACACCCTCAAGTGATGGAATGCTATTGTTTATCAACACTGTTTCAGTTATTTGTCTCGGAACACCTCGGAGACTTTGTATGAATTCCTGCTTGAAAATGAGAAGCTGGTGTTAGCCAGAGTGGCCCGCTCATATGTACTGCTCATCAAATGTCATCGGTTCAGGTCCATACAGAACATGAACTTGCAAAACGAATTCTTCGAGCATATGTTCTGCTGTCGCTATTGTGTCCGAGGATATTTCACACATTGTTGATAAATACAGTGTTCAACAGAATGAACTAAAATGTCCCAGAATATATTTTATTGGAGAACTCTGGTGAGGCAAGGTATACAATAATGTTATATCCACGTTCTCCATTCGGTGGTTTTCCAATAGCATTTTCCTGCTGGCGTTCGAGGTGTTCTGTGTACTGCCATTACTGGCGTGATCTTCTTGAGCTTCAAAGAACCGATGCAATAGGCCACCTGTGGCTCCATAGCTCCATTAACTGCCGAGCAACCCTTTGAGGCACGAGTGCGTGTAATCTGGGAGAATCCACAAACCAAATCGAACAAGGACGACTTTTTAAATTCCATGTACCCATTTTTATTGAGCTGATGTGGTCTTCCCATATCTACTCGGATACTCTCACCAATTCGGTCGTCATAGTAGTCGACATCGGTACAATATTTGACAGTTCTCTCAATCAATTTTCCTGGGTGTAAACAAGGACGCGTAATAGTCATAAAACTGTGTTGTGACATGTGAAGATATTGAATATTATATACTTATTATCTTTTATTTTGTACAATATTTTTAATGCAGAGTCTGTCTCCAGTGAATAACTGGCACATATTATTACGTCTTTCTATTGTTAATGTGAACTTGAAAGCAGTCTTATTTACTGTATCATTTCCCCATCAAAGTGTGTGTGTGGTGTGGGGGCTTTTGCGTGTTACAGAATAAGGCTTCGGGGGTCTTGTTCAGGCTGAAAGATATTCCATGTAACTCTAAAGCTGGCCTTCCATGAACGCGGTATTCGCTATGCGTTTTTTAGCCGCCATGTTGAAAAACGACCAATCATTGACGAGAGCGGCGCATGGAGGCACGGTATTCAAGCTAAACAAATGCTCGGCGAATACCGCGTGCATGGAAGGCCAGCTTAATAACCCCCTTTTTTTCTCCATTTGATTGTTCGATCAGTTGATAGATACTTGAGAATGTAGGTTAGTTGATAACGGTGTTTATCAAGTTTTATTATTTCAAATGTTTTTATTGACAGTAATTGACTGTGTAGACTGCTTTTATTCCGAACAGTCGACAGCGAGGGATTTTGGTGGAACTACCTGCACTATTGGTACAGCCGATACAACACCTAATCCCCACGAGAGATCTTAAAATCTTTACATCCAGTCTAAAATCAAACTACTAATTCACTTCTCTCGCATTGCCATAAACACTTTGATTGCATTAATTAGCATAGTTTTGCACTTACAATGCCTTCATTTTGAGAATGAATGCAACGCCTTCAGAGCACCTTGTATATTTGTAGAAACATATCTGAGTCATGTTTCCAAAACTCGATCGACATCGAAATTATGTGTGGGAACCACCCTCTGTCAAATCCTTCATGGCGATTGGGTGCTGTCGAATGATTGTCATTGACTCTCGAAAACTGGAGAGTATTGTTCTCATTTTTTTTTCTTTCAATAGGTTTTTTATGAATTGCCAAAGGATCGCAACAGGTTTGACCAAATAAATGTTTGAACTCACGTAAGAATGTAGTTTATTGATAAAAGAACAGAGTCTCAATATTACCAGCACCAGTTTTTAATAAAATCAACTGTATGGTCTCTTCAGATAACTTGTTGATTCTTCTCCCAAAAAATAGAGAGAGAGACCTGTAAACTCCCAGATCGCGGGTGACCCCAAAGTTACTGTGGAACGCTTCTACATGGTTGTTTGTTCGACTCGATTGTCTGAAGACTTAAACAATTCCGACGCCAACTCTCACAAACCATTGCCTCCGCATATAAGCGATAAACGGCTCCATTCGAGCCGTTAAATCGCAGTCTTTAAAATTTGCGGAAACCGCGTCCAACCCTGTTATCATCGGATTAGATGCTAACAGGGGGCAGGGCACCCAGCATCCTCACGGCTCTCGACCCCTCCTCGTTATTTGTCATAATGTCCGCGTAGCCCATTTGCTTCGCTTTCTTGTATACCACCTGTAATGAATAAAAAATATATTCAATATATAAATAGATGATATATTAAAATAGAAATAATGAAAATGGTGATCTCGAATTAAACTATGCTGCCCCCGTAAATGTGAAGGTCCGATCATATTTGACATCAGATTACAGTTGCTCCATCTGTTCGGAGAAAAGTGTATATCGGTCCTCGCTTCGATTCACTAAAATACCCACAATTTATTTGCACTAAAATACACAAAATTGTTGGAATGGTGTCATGTTTATGAGTTACTCACCGGAATAGTCTGATGTGGCTGCTATTCACGTTACACGATGCACACCGGACTGGACGTATGGTCCTCAGCCTCTGGGCACATACAGAGCAGAAATGCATGTGGCCACAGGGTATTGCTACGTGGTCGATTGTGGCCTCCTCTTCCAAACACAGAATGCTCCTCTGCGGTTCTAAGACAAGATCAAACGAGACATTACATTTGTGCAATTTATATCAATTCGAACCAATATCTAATTCGAAACATGTAAATTACATACCATCGATGACAAGATCGTTCACATATTCATTGCGTTGTTCCAGTTGGTCAGCTGGTTCTGTGGACAAGATCAAACGAGACATTACATTTGTGCAATTTATATAAAATTCAAACCAACTGTCGAATACCAATATACCTACGGATTTTTTAATGAAATTATTTCATTTAAAAATTGTCAAACCCAGCAATGAGTCGTGGAAAGTAGTATTGTGGATGTGAGGAACGGAAGTGGTAGTCTACTTTTCTTACTCACCGGTAAATGTCCGTATTTGTGAAGTATGCTTGAAGTATGTGTTGAAGTATGCTCTCAACGTGTTGTGGAACCCTTCCACGTGGTTGTTGGTCGGGAGTGCCTGTCGGTACACAGACACGATCCGCACCCCTACCCTCAGGAACCATTGCCTCCTTGTGTGGGTTATCAGTTCCTCCATAGCTTCCGCCAGAGCGACTTGCTCCAGGAACCTCACAATCTCATTCAACACGTTCAACATGAGATAATGCGGCAAGGGGGGCAACGCGGCTAGCATCCGCACAGCTTTCCGGGCATTAGTGTCAGTATCTGTTGTCTTGTATTTTCCATGATTTTAGTCGTGTAGAACACCGCCTGAAATAGATTTCAATGGTCGTGATAGCGTCGAATCGAAATCCAATTGGTTTGAATACAGAGTGAAACTACGCTCATCAAATTACCTGCATATAGTGGAACCAACACCCCATCAACTGCGACTGAGGGAACGCATCCCTTAGCGCTCTCAGTAGCGCAGGCTCGTAATCTGTTGGCAATCGCAATGGCACCATGCCAGGTGATGCCAGCTGAAGAGTTGAGCGTACGCGGCCCTTCTACGTGTAGTCATCAAGGCGTAGATTACAGGTATTGTCTAGCTGTCAATAAGAAAAGAGAACATGAACTAATTTCATACATTACAGATTTAGACGCAAATCAGGATATGGCCCATTTTATATTCAGAATGTGAAGCAGAACTCACCCTTGCATGGTGCATTGCATGCAGCGAGAAAAACAGCATGTATCTAGAATGTCTTGGGACCACTTGGGAAGTGGCTTCGCCGTGCAGACGGGGTTGCCCGCCAAGGAGTCGGTCACACATTGTCTGATTGGCAAATACTACTGTGGTAGCACCATTTGGGCCCTCGAGTATTGTCCTTACGAAGGGTTCCGGTATCGGCCCTGTTGTTTGGCCAAATCGTGGCATCCGTTGTGGGTTTGTAATAGCAGCGCCGTAAGCTGCCGGAGTGGGAGGTATCGGGGGACGAGACTCGACGCATCTTTTGCAGAGCGTAGAACCAATCTCTCCATAACTTGGGACTTCGGCTCCTGCTCGATATCTGTAATCATCACAGCCTTGTTCATTCACGGACCCGTAGCCGTTCTCTCCGTTCCCATTCTCCCTGTTGCACATAGAAGCTCAACTTTACTCTGTTGACTTGAAAAATGTATTCGACAGTATCCCGCATATTGGGCCAAACATACTTGAGAACCACACGTCTATAGGTCTTGTACCCTTCCAACTGAGCAGCAGTAGGTGCGTCATGGCATTCGAACATGGCTTCCTTACTATCGCACTAACACGTTTACGACAACCGTCGAAACAGTAGGAGACACCTTTTGAGCTTCTCGACCATCTGAGAGCTTTTAATACTTTACCAGAATTAACAGGAAAAGTCCCTCAAGTTCTGAATCCTGATATTAGATTTGTACTCGCACTTTCTTTCTCTGACAATTTCCCCACAAACTAAGGCGTTAAATTCTAGATCTGACCAGATCGCATTTCCTACTAGAGTTGTTGTAAAAAACCGCCTCTCCATCACTGTTGACCCATACTTGGCGTACCATCTGGGACTGCCGCTAAGTATGGTGTCCGACTCGGTCAGGGAAGCTGGCGTTGGAGGAATTCCCGCTCTCCTCATTCTCCTCAACTGTTTCTCTACAGTAGGAAATGCTACTGAATTAATGTTTCAAGTGGAAAAATCATTTTTTTTTTTAAATATTTCATCTGATTAATTATATTGGCCATCACTGATACCTTAAGCAGAGACCCGAACTGGAACCTCAACGCAGTATATGAGTTGTGAGATGGGCTCTAAAAGTATTAAAATCAGGAATAAAAAATATATTCTTCCAACTCACACTACATCTACAGACCTTGGATCAGTTTAAACCACATGACAATAAATCAAGAAATCTGCTACTACATTCTCGCGTCCCTTGTAGTGGATGACATTACATTTGTATTATTAAAAACGGATAGCCCATCTCGCTAATCGGCCGTGGGGATCCTCAAGACTATTCAACCATAGAAGACTGGTGTGATCAGTGTGCACGGTAAATTTATTTCCCTCCATGTACGGTCTCCACTTCTCAACAGTCCACTCTCGTTCTGTGGCAGAGAACTTTCATTCCGCTGGAGAAAGAGAACGGCTAGCATAAGCCACAAATTTCTCTTCATCTCCGATCACTTGATACAGTACGGCCCCCCCAACCCGACATTGGAGGCATCAGTTTGAACTTGAAACAGTAAATCAAAGTTGGTCGATAAGTTGACCTCGTATGAAGGCAGCCTCGGCTTCCTCGGTCCACTTAAATACATAGTTATTCCTTTGCATTCTAATGAGAACATCGATGCGACTAGCAAAATTTGGAATGTAGCGTCTATACCTTGAGGCTACACCAACGAAACATCGTACTTGACGTACATTACTGGGGGTAGGAATATTCAAAATAGCTCGTACCTTGTCCGGGTCCACACGAAGTCCTCTGGAATCGATAATGTACCCTAGATACGAAGTTTGGGGGCGACAAAACTCACATTTGTCTTGGTTCACGGTCATTCCCGCAATCCCGCGGTGATCAGTCGCGTGAAGACCTTGTCTTAGACTTGAATATGCTGTTGTATGGTTGGAGTCACAACGATTACTTCATCCAAGTAGACAAAAACCCGCTCGTGATGAAAGCTCGTGATGAAAGCCTAACTTACTATTCATTAGAGTAGTTCTTTGACGACTCGTTTTAATCAGTTTTCACTCTTGTAAGGTCTGAGCATAGATTGTAGTAGAGTTTAAGCATTGTTCTAATTAAGAACTTGATGTATTAAAATAGCCATTATATTTATATTGTAAGCAATTAGTAAGCATTAATCCAGCATTATTTTACAATTGATAATATTTTATGAAACACTATCATTCTTCATTAAAATTCACTATAGGATAATTGTTAGCATCATTATCAATCAGAATATAATTATTTTAGTCAATATAGTATTGTTTTTATATTTTTGACAAGTATTTTGTATGCTTATTTTATATGTCCTGGTTTTTACTTTCAATGTGGATAGGCTTCGTGTCTCAATAAATAGTAAGTAAAAACTTGAATTATTGTGACACGAAGCCTTTCTTTCTTTCTACTACTCTTTTAATGTAATTGTACAATTAAAATGGTCTTGTAACATTGCGATATGGATCTGTTCTGTTCATGTGTTATAAAGTGGAAATAAAACTGATTATTATTATATTATTATGCCATTATTGCCGTAAAAACGTGGGTGAATGTTTCTTTCGGGTCTCGCTCATTTTCGGCCAGCACGAGCAGGCAGCTCTGGTAGACTTGGCGACCTTCGAGTCGTCTCGTTTGTCCAGGCAGACGATTTTCGTTTTCAAGTATTTGATGAGCACTGGTATGTAGTCATCATACGTAGAACGGGCTCTGGAGACGAGGTTGAATCCCATCAACTCTAGGAAGTGGTCCTCCATATACTCCTTCTGTAATTGAAGTAAAACAAAATTAATATAATAGGCCTACGGAATAAAACTACTGAAGGGCTCTTGCTATTCCAGTTAATTAGGTGGGCTGTGTTACTGAAAAATGAACGAAGTTATTAGCATTATAATTATAAGAATAATATCAATGTCTAGAGATGCATGGTAGGGTCAACCCTTAGGGTCAACCACCCAGTAACCGAACAGTCAAGCGACCACTCACGCTGGAACAGCTGTTTCTTTATCACGTCATGCTTAGTCGGTGGGGAATAGGTCGGTGGCAGTGGTGAAGTCGGTGGGGAATAAGTCGGTGGCAGTGGTGAACTTGGTGGCGAATAAGTCAGTGTTGATGGTAAAGTCGGTGGCAGTGGAGAAGTCGGTGGGGAATAAGTCGGTGGCAGTGGTGAACTTGGTGGCGAATAAGTCAGTGATGATGGTGAAGTCGGTGGCGAGCCCAGTGGTGAAGATAGTGGTGCTGGATCATTAATGTCCGAATCATTGTCTTGTATGACATTGATGCCTGAGGATTCTACATCAATGTCAATGTCGCACAGTTGGAGCTGCTCATCCTCTAGCAGATACTGACCTTCAATATCATCCGTTCTTAATAATGATACTGAAGGTGAGTGATATTGAGGTTGGTCTTGGAGAGAAGACCAATAGTAGTACATGACCTGGGAGTTCGAGTCGCCTTCCCATAGTGGTCGTCGAGCATCTCTCTGCGCACGGAACTCCCTTAGCAAACTTGGAGAGAGCCACCTTTCTACATGTTCCAAATGAGTTTCATGCATTCCGGTAGTCTGGGTGTTGTCATGTTCTAGGCGGCTCTCTTGGATGGTAACAATGTCCGCTATGCACTTGGAGTAATCGACAGCATTCGGATTGAATGGGTACAACCCACATTTCCTGAATGCATTTTGTATTGTTGCTGTCTTCATTGAGCTCTCCCAGACCGGCTTCAGCAACGTGGCGAAGTTAACTTTGGTCACCGCTTCACCATTTGATTCAATTTTGTGTGCCTGAAGTTTCTTCTTCCAGGCCTGCTTGACGGGCGCAAAAATGCCTACGTCAGCAGGCTGGAGGATATGTGTGGCATTGGGGAATAGGCAGTACAGAATGATATCATGTGTATGGCAGTACTGGCTGACCTCGAGGCTAAGGTGGCTTCTATGGCCATCGAGAGTCAGCAGTACCGGCAACGCAATATCTTTCTTTACTACCCATGTGCGGAACAACTTTAAATATTCCAGGAATGCATGGCCCCTCATCCACCCTGAATCGGTACAGGTCATGTGCCACTCGGCAGGGAATTCTTTCTTTAAAATTGCTGGTACCCTCTTGTCCGGGTATACAACCATGGGAGGCACCGCCACACCATCCGCACTAAACGTGCCTAGCACTGTCAGGCCTTCCTTTTCCCTCGACGTTGCAACAATCTGCAAGCTTTCACCTGAAAAATAAATTTATACGCTTGAAATTAAAGTTGAATAAACAATTGTATAAATGAGTGTATATAAGTATGGATGTATAAATCCATATGAATGTTTGTAATATTCCATATAAATGTATGGAAATACCGGTAACGTTATTATAATTGTGTTCTATAAAACCGGTATCGTAGATTCTAATTTTCATTGACAAATAGAATGCTACGTATGGTATTAATAAAATTCAAAATTACCTCTGACTCCCAAATATTGGCCATGTAGTTTGTGGAAGACAAATCCAGACTCATCGGTATTGAAGATACGGGCTGGTTCTTTCAACAACTCGCCATGATTTTTCTTGCTCCAAGGATTCATGTAAGTCTGAAAACCACCTCCGAATTCTCACTTCTGAAACTGCAGCCCGACCTTTTGATAGTGGCTCAGCTTTCTTCGAGCTGAGTGTTGGATGTCGCCGAAGGAATGAGTGGTACCAAGTATCACCTGGTCGCCCTCCCTTGAATGGGGATTCTCGCCCGTCGTCGTTTATGATCTTTTGGACGGTGTCTAAAAGATTGGATTTTATGAGGGGAAATCCCCTACGGGCCATGTCCACCAGCACAGTAGAATACACAGTACACAGTACAATACACAGTAGAAGGCTATAGGAGTAAAATGAAATAAAGAAATGCATCCTAGCTACGTAATAGCAATATTTATTAACATTTTCAAAATGGCTGTTCGGTTACTGGTCGGTGTTCGGCTAGGCTGTTTGACCCTACATACCGCTGAGGCCACATTTCGCGGCGACTTCCCTCCACGCCAAATCTTTAATTGGCCTATTGCGGAATTCTTTTATGGAAGTATTCCATAAACACGGATAATTTCTAACACATTCAATGAACAATTCAGGTGTGAAGCTCATTTCAAATTGTAAATTGTTGTTAGAATGTTGTAAACTGATCACTCCGTACCACGCTTCCACACACGAAAAAGACTGGGTTTAAATAAATTATGAGAATTTGCGGCTTCTTAGCTGGATGTAGTAAGCGAACTATGGCGTGCGAGAGAAGAATCACACACAACTTCCGGTAATATCGCAATCCGAAATCGCAAAAAGTAGAGCCGAGCCCAATAATCGAGAATCGCATCGGACTCGTCCCTGATTGGTCCGATTTTCAGTATCCGATATCGCAATCCGAATAACGCAGGTATGGAAGGCCAGCATTAGTGGTACAAAAGTACACGTACACCAGTCGAAAATATTGCGATTCGGAAACTTTGATTCAGTTCTATTTATTTATCATTGTGTTTTTTTTCTGTATTATTTTCTAACGACGTATTTAATTCCTGCGTAATTTGTTAACCGTTCTGTGATACGTTTAGTCCTTAACTCACCTCTTGTGCCGTTTCCAACATTGTTGGTTTCATGATTCGGTTCATTACATCGTATTCATTACATCGGTTCATTACATCGTACAGGCGCAAAATGACCTCGGTGTCGACGCGCCTCTAAACCCAACATTCATTCATTCATTCATTCATTCATTCATTCATTCCTGCGTACCGCTGCAAGTTCATATTTTTTCTCCTTTGTACCCATCACACGGCAACAAACAAGATCGACACGTGTGATCGACGGAACGGTTGAGATAGACTGCATTCAAGAAACGTAAGCTGCGAAGACAAGTAAGTTCAGTTGGTTTTTCGGACACGGGACACAAGTTATATATTATATAAGGTTATTTAAAACCCAAGTGTTTTCAAATAGTTAGTAATTTCCAATTTTGATATTGGTATTGTTGTTACAAAATATACTTCAAACTAAAATGTGGAAAATTTGTCATGAATAAAGACAAATAAGTGTGATTGAAATTGGAATCAAGGGGACAAAATATATGTGAGAGTATTTAAGTATAGAGTGATTTTTAGTATTTAATGACTTAATTGTAAAATTTGTATTGTTTATACATACAATTGTAGTAAACGGTATTCAATTCATCACTATAAAAGGTAGTGGATTATCAACAGTCAGGAACCCCCATGGGAAGATTTTCTAACCAATTTTCTAACCCCAACTTTTCGAAGAAAACCACTTTCCAACTTTTCAAAGAAAACCACTTGGTCTCCCCATTTTTTGCCGCCACTCTGTTGAACGTAGAGAAATCACCGGGCAGAGGGTGAAGACCAAGTAAGTGTTTCAGTGTGGACACTTTTGACAACCTGAAGAATGTAAATTTTGAAGTTGATATGTCAACATGCTTTGAGATAGTAGAATCAGCTGTTTATTACAGCGTACAGGCGCAAAATGACCTCGGTGTCGACGCGCCTCTAAACCCAACATTCATTCATTCTTCATTCAGTAGAAGCAAAACAGCTCCAAAATGCAGTTAGTCTCCATGTCAGCTCTATAATTCCACTGCCAGCTGCAACCGCAACCAATGCACCTATCTCGAACAATCACAGTTCCCCAACAATATCAAATGTAATTTCCTCTAATGCAACAGATAGTTCCAGCCCATTACTAGTGTCCTCGTCCTTTTCAAATCGTAATCGCATGTTTAATTTCAAAATTCCCTACAGTAAATTCTCTCCTTCACTAACAAATCACGAAAAAACTGCGTCCTTCAAAACAAGAGACGACTCGAATGATCACTGTCATTGCAAAAGAAGTGTGGGAGGTCACCCGGCACCCAGGAGTAGAGTTCTACACACGAACGCCAAGAGAGCTGACTGGCAAGTACCCGGCAACATTTGCTGATAAACTGGAAGACGGGACGGCAATCGGTGAAGGGCTGTTTTTTTTACGATGCAATAACGCATGATGGTGCACGACGAGCACTAGAGCAATGCAGCAGAGGCCGCGGAGAGGAAGGGGGAGAGGAATAGGTCGAGGTGCTCTTCCTATCCCGGTTCCAGCCGTTGTGCAAGGAGCAGCGAGTGCTAATAGTGATTCAGAGGATGATCCTGATTACGTTGAGGACGATAATCCCATTCTGGACAGCCACTATAGCAATATTAACTAATCACTTAGGTATACTGTTTTTTTTTTATGTAGATATAGGCCAATGAAGCTAAAGGGTGATATTAGTTTTATTTTATATAAGATTCAATTTGACATACCGATACTGAAAAAAATTGGTGTTCGTTTTTCTTTTTTTTTCTTCCGTATTTTTTTTTCTCGACTTTCGAACACATTCAAGTTTAATGACGAAGGTGAGGCATGCTTCACTTCCGAGGATTCCTCAGACGTTTCTGGAGTGCGGGCAGACTTCAGAACTGCCTGCGAACATGGAAAGATTTGGTTTGAGCCGTTCCGAGTTGAACGTAGACAACCAGCCAATAGGAAGGCAGCCGTTTCATCGGACAACTCTGGCTGGAAGCGATGGACACATTGTGGTTTCCGTTTCACACAGTTTAATGGCGCTACAGACGGGACATTAGAGGTAAGTAATTAAATTCACTTGTTACTAATTAGATTATCACGCTATAGATAAAATGTAATGCTGAAAGGGCGTCGTCGTAAATTTATGAACGCATTTCAAGACACTGTCGTCGTGTCAAATCTGATACTAATGTTGGATTCCTTCTACAGGTTGTTCCTCAGCGGCCAAGATTTATGCAGCTATCAACAATTCACGTTGTGCTCGGCCAACATGTAAGAAACCAGGGGTTATATTAGTGCGCAGTTCTAAACTTGAAAAATGCGGATCTCAATTTAAATTTGTGCATATAAAATAGCAAATATTGTTGAATAATGAACGTTATCAACTTAAATGGTGAATGCTTTAGAGTGGAATACCTTAGAGTCTAGGAGGAAACTAGCTAGATTGTGTTGTCTCCACAAAGCCTACAATGAAGTTGAAGCATGGAGAGGCAGAAAAATTAAAGCTGGAACATTTTGCTCCAAAAAAGATCATGTATGTAAGCTACTGTGCGAAACAAATAGGAAAAATATAGGGAAGTTTTCATTCAAATTTAGGAGAAATATACATGAAAGATATATAACAGCTATTGGTGCATCTTCTATGTATATTATTATAAGCTGAAAATTGTTACTTTAGTTCTTATTTCATGATTGTGTTTCTGTGATGTAATCTATGTGTACTTGCCACCGGGTGAAAATCCCAATAGCATTTCAAGTGTATTTCCTGTATGTAATAAACGCTACATATATATATAAAGAAGAACAGTGGCTTAGTCGTAAAAAATAGTGCCAGGGCGGTGGCGTCACAACGTCTGCCCCGGCAGTGCATCACTGCCGTAAAGATAACGGTACCCCAAAATTTCACATGAAAATCGATATTTAATTCAAGTAGCTGCCAATGCGATTTCTAATTGGTGGTGGGTTGGCCCTTCACAATGCCCCGCGAGGGAAAAAAATCAAAATTGTTTTTAAAATAATTATATTTCATTTATTACTTGTAATTCTAGCACTTGGCTGACATACTGGGACTGCAAGCTAATTAGGTGATATGGAACTATATCAAAACTAAACCACTGACAGATCTATTGACTGTACGCACAGAAGTACACGAGTAAACTAATAAGCGATAGTTTGCGTGCGTACATCACAAACTACAAATGACAGACCAAAACTTTCGTATTCGGAAAAGAAACATATTCTGTATAACTAATCCAATTCTTCAGAATATTCAAATAAAATCGATTTTGTGAAAAAAAATGCCAAGGAAAGAGTAAGAGTAATGATTGTTATCAAGGAAAACTTCTTTTCATGACGAGCGATTATTACTGCCTCTTTATATACTTACAGAAAGAAGGCCGCGATGTCTGATTTGATGAGAAGATCAGGGTCCTGCAAGGTACGTTGCTCGGTTGAGGCTCATACTGCCCATTGTTACACTGCGAACGCTATTTGTTCACCCTTTTTGTCTGACACTGCCGACCAAGTCGTTACCACAACTTGAATATATCATTGAATCATCGAAACTCTCACACGAGAAAAGCTATTCTCAATTATTAATTGATGATTGTGAGTAGATTGTGTAGTATGAACATAGATTAAGGAAGTTATGTGACGGATTGTCATGGAACAAAATTACTCCAACTTTATCACTTTGATTACCCGATTCTTTGTTTTTCTGTATCCAGGGTTGCTGGGTGCAGGCTAGAGCAACGGTCCTATGAGTGGCCAGTATTTATTTAATGGTAAGTACAACGAAGCAGTCCCGTAGTACTGGGTTGATGTGTCTGGGTGGAGATCATCATTAGAGGGCCAAGACTTTAAAAGATATATAACAATTATTGCATGCCCAAGCAGAACAATAGAATATCATCTCATGATTGAGTTCATAACGACAGATTTTTCATGTCCCCACTCTTGTATAATGGATGTTATAATATAATAGCTGGAACTAAATGCATTCGTAGTCCCAGATGGAGATAAACAGAGGGGACCATCCCACCGCCCGGGACAGTCCGCACCTACCAAACTGAACTTCACGGTTCGAAGGTCTGATAACACCGCGGCCGCTATTCATCGGATCATCGGTGTTGTTGTTGTTGCGCAGACTGAACTAATAGGAATAAATCCAATCGGACTGACTTGATCAAACTAATCTACACTCACTAGCCTAAACCCATATCATGGGAACTAAGACTGGACATAACTTGCTTCTAATAGAAACCCATAACTATAGAATAGGAGAAAGGATTTAAGCAAAATTTACATTTCATCAGTGTAAAATTAATTGAACTGTTACAAGCATAATAAATGGAATAGCAACAGGCCCAGTTATGACAGATTCAAAAAGAGCACTGCAGAGTGCTCTAGCCGTGTTCTTCCCAGGTGCACAGATCTACGGGTGTTATTTTCATTACGGCCAAGCGATTTGGCGTAAATGCCAGTCGGATTAGCCCAGTACCTATCGACTGTCAACATGGCGCCAGAATTAGTTATGACAGATTTCGAAAGAGCACTGCAGAGTGCTTCCCAGATGCACAGATCCACGGGTGCTATTTCCATTACGGCCAAGCGATTTGGCGTAAATGACAGAGTCGGATTGGCCCAGTGCCTATCGACTGTCAACATGGCGCCAGAATCAGTTATGACAGATTTCGAAAGAGCACTGCAGAGTGCTTCCAAGGTGCACAGATCCACGGGTGCTATTTCCATTACGGCCAAGCAATTTGGCGTAAATGCCAGAGTCGGATTGGCCCAGTTATAACAGATTCAAAAAGAGCACTGCAGAGTGCTCTAGCCGTGTTCTTCCCAGATGCACAGATCCACGGGTGTTATTTCCATTACGGCCAAGCGATTTGGCATAAATGACATTCGATTGGCCCAGTACCTATCGACTGTCAACATGGCGCCAGAATTAGTTATGACAGATTCCGAAAGAGCACTGCAGAGTGCTTCCCAGATGCACAGATCCACGGGTGCTATTTCCATTGCGGCCAAGCAATTTGGCGTAAATGCCAGAGTTGGATTGGCCAAGTGCCTATCGACTGTCAACATGGCGCCAGAATTAGTTATGACAGATTCCGAAAGAGCACTGCAGAGTGCTTCCAAGGTGCACAGATCCACGGGTGCTATTTCCATTACGGCCAAGCGATTTGGCGTAAATGACAAGAGTCGGATTAGCCCAGTGCCTATCGACTGTGAACATGGCGCCAGAATTAGTTATGACAGATTCCGAAAGAGCACTGCAGAGTGCTTCCAAGGTGCACAGATCTACGGGTGTTATTTCCATTACGGCCAAGCGATTTGGCGTAAATGACAGAGTCGGATTGGCCCAGTTATGACAGATTCAAAAAGAGCACTGCAGAGTGCTCTAGCCGTGTTCTTCCCAGATGCACAGATCCACGGGTGCTATTCCCATTACGGCCAAGCGATTTGGCGTAAATGACAGAGTTGGATTGGCCAAGTGCCTATCGACTGTCAACCTGGCGCCAGCATTAATTATGACAGATTCCGAAAGAGCACTGCAGAGTGCTTCCAAGGTGCACAGATCCAGGGGTGCTATTCCCATTACGGCCAAGCGATTTGGCGTAAATGACAGAGTTGGATTGGCCAAGTGCCTATCGACTGTCAACGTGGCGCCAGCATTATTCATGACAGATTTCGAAAGAGCACTGCAGAGTGCTTCCAAGGTGCACAGATCCACGGGTGCTATTTCCATTACGGCCAAGAGATTTGGCGTAAATGACAGAGTCGGATTGGCCCAGTGCGTATGGACTTGTTTGTCAACATGGCGCCAGCATTAATTACGACAGATTCCGAAAGAGCACTGCAGAGTGCTTCCAAGGTGCACAGATCCACGGGTGCTATTTCCATTACGGCCAAGAGATTTGGCGTAAATGACAGAGTCGGATTGGCCCAGTGCGTATGGACTTGTTTGTCAACGTGGCGCCAGCATTAATTATGACAGATTCCGAAAGAGCACTGCAGAGTGCTTCCAAGGTGCACAGATCCACGGGTGCTATTTCCATTACGGCCAAGAGATTTGGCGTAAATGACAGAGTCGGATTGGCCCAGTGCCTATCGACTGTCAACATGGCGCCAGCATTAATTATGACAGATTCCGAAAGAGCACTGCAGAGTGCTTCCAAGGTGCACAGATCTACGGGTGTTATTTCCATTACGGCCAAGAGATTTGGCGTAAATGACAGAGTCGGATTGACCCAGTTATGACAGATTCAAAAAGAGCACTGCAGAGTGCTCTAGCTGTGTTCTTCCCAGATGCACAGATCCACGGGTGCTATTCCCATTACGGCCAAGCGATTTGGCGTAAATGACAGAGTTGGATTGGCCAAGTGCCTATCGACTGTCAACATGGCGCCAGCATTAGTTATGACAGATTCCGAAAGAGCACTGCAGAGTGCTTCCAAGGTGCACAGATCTACGGGTGTTATTTCCATTACGGCCAAGAGATTTGGCGTAAATGACAGAGTCGGATTGGCCCAGTGCGTATGGACTTGTTTGTCAACGTGGCGCCAGCATTAATTATGACAGATTCCGAAAGAGCACTAGATACACAGATCCACGGGTGCTATTTCCTTTACGGCCAAGCGATTTGGCGTACATGCCAGAGTTGGATTGGGCCAGATCTACGATCCAGTTGAGGACCGGGACTGCAGGAGTTTTGTGAAGCGGGTAATCGCATGAGCATTGCCCTCTGCAGACAAGATGGTTGAGGGCTTGGTCGCACTAGAGAGGTATATGATACACACAGTCGTACTTGAAGAACAAGTGTTAGGGTTTGAAGGCGCGTCGTTAGCGAGGTCATTTTTGCCTGTGTTCATGTCCGTGTACAAAGTTGTCAAACATTTGTGGATGTTTCAAGCATATGGAGGGAGCGGGATAGAAAAAGCTAGAAAAGTGAGATAAGATGAGAGAAAAGGAGAGAAAAATAAAAGAAGTCGATAGATGAAGAGAAAAGTGACTAGAAAACGAAATGATATAAAAATACAAACGGAAGGTTCAGTACTCTCTCCGGATATACACTCAATGCTTCCACTCGACCGAGACGGTCCGAACTTGGTCTGGACCCTCACTCCAGACCTGAATCGGAATTTCCCAACCACATTATTTCATGTTTATGCTCAATAATTTGAATGATTCTTCCATATATATTTTTCTCCTAATGCACTATGAAGCAACAGCCTTACGCCTACATATTCCCAAATAGTAACAAGATACTCAAGAAACAAAACAAAAACTTACACATACATCATTCACATTAAGTTTGTTAACATCGTATTATTGTTTGCATATACCCACCCCAACCAATTATCTTTCTTACCAGATTCAATCGTTCCTTTATCTGCTCATGTTTGAATTTATTTGTATCTCTACCTTCGACATATTTATACTCCATACCCATAGTCTAATCATATTCTTGGTAAGCTTATTGGACTATGCTCCATACCAATATGCCCGCGGTACTTTTTATTTACATGTCATGATGCATCATACTATATGCATAGTATTTACTATTGTATTTTCAAACTTCAAAACTGAAGGTAACAAGGCATATTAGACCACGGAGTAGGTAAAATTTGTAATAGTCGCTTTGTCTAAAGACAAATGATGTATTTATTATTACTATGTGATTGATCACTGGTCTAGAGTAAACTCTAAAATATGTGATTCACATCCATTCACATCGAGTTATCCAAGAGCCACATTAAGAACTTCAAAACATTAAGAGAAGTCACATTAAAAAACTTCAGTTATGTTGCCCGCACACAAGAATTCGTTCTCATGCGGGCTTTTTATGGCAATTTTTTCATATTTTTTAGATTACCTTATACATATTTATTTTGTTATAATTATTATACTTGTTATTATTATTGTTATCATATACTAATTCTTAATAGAATTTGATAAAAATAAAATACAATGTTGAATTGAATTGAAGAATCAAGTACATCTTCAATGTAGACTAATATGGCTTGGGTTTCAGCAATTGATTGACGAAATTCTACCTGAGGCAGCGAGGCAGAACCTACACTTGCTAGTTACCTATATTCGGCGTTATTGGTTCAACATTGTGACAGTTGACAGGCTCTCTGTTTACGGCCTACATCGGCGCACAAATAACGCCGTGGAGTCTTTCAACAGAAACCTACTGAGAAGATTCCAAGTTGACCCAAATATTTGGGTTTTTACTGGTGAGTTGAAAGCACGGAAGTAGACCTACTCACTGATAGGGGGACTCACCAATGGTATAACCAACCAAAATAACAGACTACCAGTATCTCAAAAACCATTATAGGTGTTACATATTGACATCTTTAAATCTGTCAGTTTTTTTTCCATGGAATTTGAGAATTGTCAAGTACTATACCATTGTAATTAGTAAAATTATTCATATACGTTATTTGAAAACCATTATGACAATAATTGCTTTTTCAGAGAAACTTCGGACATGTGCCTTGTCAGAATCGACGGGAGGTGATTCTGGTCGGCAATGGGGCGGATGTGCGTCGTCGACCTAAAAACACTCATCCGATCCAAGAAAACAATGTTCAATTAGCCAGAGCAGTACTGGCAAGGGGTAAGCAGAATTCGGTAATGGTGTTTCCGACGATGATGGCCCTCCTCTTCGACACGCACTTTCGCCGGCTAGAGCAACTTGCTCTTAGAGAAAACGACCTAGAGCCAAATGAGGTTGAGCCGGGACATAACGACGACGCTGATGATGAAGATGTTGATGATCTGGATCCCATTAGGCCTTTGGTATGTAACTAACAGCGAAAGAGAGAGAGCGCGCGCGAGAGAGAGAGAGATAGACGAAAATGCCGTACACCACATATTATATGAAGATACAACAATTTTAGTAAAATCAAACAAAAGATGGTCAAGAATACCAATACATGAGTCAACAGAGATAATCAAACACCCTCATAATGCTAATGGAGAAGATGAGTATAGAATTTCATGGGCAGGATTCGGATGGGGCAGCAACCCAGTACAATTATAGAAAAAATGTCATAAATCTGCGTTTCCACAAAGAAGTCTTCAATAGACTTCGTGCTGAATGGCATTTATCTGCAACATCCCATGGCAAAGTAGCTTGTGATGGAGCCGGTGGAACTGTGAAGTGGCTTGTAACACTTGCTAGCCTTCAGCAACCATTCCAGACCACGTAACGACACCCAGGCAGCTGTTTGATTGGGCTGCACCAGTTGTAAGAACTGTCGAGTTTGCGTACTGTACAACTGATTAGCACGTTTCTCATGAGCGAATCCTCGAATAGCGTTTTCCAACTGCATGTGCAATAACAGGCACTGAAAAACTACATTCTCTGATCCCGATAACAACCAGCAAGCTAGCGACTAAAACACGCCGTACACGAACATTACCAGTCAATACTGATGAGATACTTTTGTACAACTGTTGTTTTGTGCAAAATGAGAAACAATGTATAAAATTTATGTTTTTCAACTTTTCGACTTGACTTGTATATCTGTATTATGTGCTAATCTGTGTTTTTCAATAGTTCTGTTTCAATAAATAGAGCATGTTCAATTCTCGATAACATGTTGCCGTCGCGTATAGGCAAGATCAGAAATGCGGGTTATCTACTAGTTGTGTGACGTGTAAATGTTGATCGTGTTTTAGGTCTATTCATACTCTACCGATGTTCGTGTCGAGTTGATGTCCAAACTGGAGGATAGACTTGTGATGGAAGTCATGCACGTGTGTCATCTCTACAGAGCAGAACGAGGTGAAATTAAACTTCCTTCATCCACATGGACCTTCACGATCATTCACTCATCCAAGAATTGAAGATATTTCGAGTGTTCCTCTAACGGACATCTTAACGAAGATCGACCCTATGACTACGAGCGGACGCGTTTACACCCTAAACCTGTTTTCAATTCAATTCAAATCTTTTTTAATTCTTCAATTTTATGTCTTGTGAATCTCATTTTGTTCACTTTTTAACTTCAGATTGGTAATAAGGTTCACTATTTAGTCCATTTTTGTTATGTATATAAGTTGAAAAACATGTCTGTTCAGTATCCGATTTACTTTTATGTGTACTCATCCCACAGTTGAACCCTTTTAGGGTTCTGTGTAAATTTCATGTTATCTAATAAAGAGCCTTGAAAAAAAAATGAAACGATGCAAGCCGATTTGAAGCTGAAGTGCTGAAAACCATAATCACAATCATACTACACAACATATTGGGTGAATACTACATACTCAACCTTGGAATGTGAACTAGTCTTACTCCAGGCCTAACCATTCGATTATACTTTCCAAATATGTATCGAGTCAGCCAACACAAAAATTGGAACTAGGGCTATACAAGCTAAATTTGCTACACATTGCAACACTAAATCAATTGCAGCTTTTGAAGCCAATGCTAGGCCACCTTGAAAGTCGGACACAACATAAAAGACATACTGTCTGACGCACCCTTTTTTCGATCGAGAGAGGTCCTTCTTGGACAAATCCGAGGGCAAATTCTACTCTTTGTTACAGTAGATACAGTTTTAAAAAGAAATGTATAAATCAACATATTTAGATGAATCTTTTTGAGAGTTTCAAAATAAGTCCATGTTGACCGTTTTTGACACGGGTTAACTCGGGCTATTGTTGGACTAAAGTGCTCAAATTTGTTGTGATATAGGCCTACTGACCACATTTTCAAAGCTCTCACAAAATTTCATCCAAATCGGAAGCTATTGTTCTTTTCTCCCTTGGCTGATGCGGCTCGCATCAGAGTGATCACGTACATCGAATCCAACTGTTGGGTGCATGAAGAAACACTCGAAGTCTTACGGGGTCCATTTGAACAAGTTGAGACCGGAGAAAATGCGTCAACTGATGAGGAGAGTCGCCGAAAAGATGAGAAAAAGGGCTAGCCTATGACTGAATACGATTAAAAGTAGGAGAATAGAGGTAGGTCATGATATACAACCTACGATGGGAAAAACATATTAAAACCAGTGCTAATAAAATTAGGAAAACCATATATAAATTTGTTCAACTAAGAAATATATCAGATTTCAGTACATTAAAAAAAGTATATTATGCTCTTGTCCAGTCTGTGATATTCCAAGCCTAGTTGGTCAGGTATGCGTTCTGTTCACGCAGGCCATCTACCCTTTTTCTTGTACTTACCGTTATTCTGTCAATGTATCTTCGTCCAAATTTTGTTCCTATTATGTTTTATCATTTACAACATTGTATTATCGTATTGAATTCTTGTTCGTGCTTTTCGTTAGTTTGCCGACAAAATATGGATAGCGGCTGTTATAGTTATATTGAGGATGTTTTATTATAGTTATTTCATATTACTTGTCATTTTTAGTGTCGAACATTGTATGTCTAAATTTAATTGACAACTAGGTTCGTCCATCTCAGCTTAGCTTCTCTCAGAAATGTCTTTGTCGGTAGGCTGGGAAAGATTTTGCCATGATGTTGCGTGAGGGAGGGGCATCTCAATGAGGTCAAGCTCAGCAACCAATTATTGTACAGCATTTTGTAAACAACCAATAAGGTGAAGTCTCTTGATAATATTTTCGAAAACGTAGCACCAAAATTATAAAAATAAAGACAAGTTATCTACGGATCTTCGTCGGGTCACCATCTAAGGATGCTCTGCCCATACCATACAGTGTAATTTTGTATTCTGAAATAAATAGTTTTCATTATTAACAAGTGTCTGTGTTTTATGTTCAATCCTTGAATATTTAGCCGGGATATTTAGAGATTGTTACAAGTCGTCCATACAGTATATGGTATCATAGGTTGGGGTGGAGTTTATCCTACCAGCTTAGATCTTATAGTTGAAAATCTCAACGATTTATCATGAAAATATGCTTGAAAAAATGGAAGGATTATCCAACAAACATGCTATTTGATGATTTTAACGCCCTTGATGTTCGTCAGATATATGCCAAACAAGTAATTCTTCATATGGTTAACAACTATTTATTAGATAGTATCACTCACTCACAAAACACTAGGCTTAAAGTAGCTGGAGACTCACGTACAATTAGAACAACAAAAAGATTTGGACAAAACCACGCAAAATACATTGGATCTAAACTCTATAACAACTTACCTATTGACATTCGAAAAATCAAATCTTCCAACAAATTTAAACTAGAAATCACAAATTGGATTAAACAAAAAGGTCGTGAGTACGATAACAACTTAATAAGCATACCTAACTTATATACATGATAATGAGCTAATTTTCTATGTTTATTAGTTATTATCATTATTACCATTATCATTATTACCACTTTTATTACTGTTATTATTATTAGTTTTACTATTTTTACTATTAACAATTATTAATTACTTTTTTTACTCTAATTCTAATTCATATTCACTATGTTTAATATTAGCCTGAGTGCAAACACAAGGTTTCTTTCTTGCACACAGTATTATATTTCCTACCGTAATTAATTTGTATATTAATTATTATTGTGTATTAGTGTTATAATAATTATGTATGTATAATAATAATGTGCTAAATGTGTGGGAAATAAAATGTTCACTGAGTGCTGCACAAACTGTGGAGGTCCACATTCAGCTCTTTCCTGGAAGTGGCCCTCTTACCCACTATCCCGAGCATTTATGTGCAACTGTAAGAGTTTTAATAATAATAATAATAATAGTCAACACTTTGAACAACTTATTCAATTTCTTGTCTAATTGTATTTGCTTTTATTTTTAGGCTCTAAAGTTCAGCCGTATTGGAGGGAGTACTACATCTGATATCACGAGACGCATCATGGTGCGAATGCTGACCAACAATGTTGCTCAAGAGTACAGCTGGCTAGGCTTCAAGAAGAAGAAACGTTTTGACACGCTGTTGTTGAAAGAAGTGTTATTTGGTGAGTAGGTTCAACTTTTGGTCGTGTGCGAGAGCGGAGCGGAATTATAGGTTACTAACATCTCATCAGCATGTGTGTCGTCTAAAGTGTGTAAGGGGTGTCAAGATTTTTTAGGTTGTATAAGATCATGGACCTCTGTCAACTGCAAACCATTCCTGTATTCAACTATTTTGTATAACAATTTTAAATCTGTTTATCTCTGTTTCATTATTTAGATGCTGTCAGACGTAATCCACTCACAAGAACATCTAGCGAGAAAGACATTGAGGCGGAGGGGAAAATCTGGCTTCGCCACGCAAAATTCCGGGCTAACAAAGAAGTAACAAAGAAGAACAGAGAAGTGAAAGATTAGGTGAATGTATGTGAACACCATTGTACTGTATTATGAATGTATTATGAAACACTGCCAAACGCATAACATTGCCATGCATCCAACGTTTGTGTTGTGCAATTTCTATAAGGTAACATATCATTTTTGGTCTATCACATTTTTCTAGTTCCCCGCTAATACTGAAACTGAACTGTGAGGTGCAGGGACATGCTGAGTGAAGCAGGTGTAATGTAATTTGTTGTATAAATATGACCAGGAAATATTTGGTCATTTCAGGCCCAAGTTTTGATTTGCTTATCATCATAATATTTTAAAATTTTAAAAATGCATTGAAATTATATCTTGTAGAAAAATCTTATTACAGTATCAATGAATTTCTAGCCACCTGACTTTTTATATTTCTACATTTCACATGTATAATCTTGATTAAAAAATGACCATGTAGTTCTAGTTATTCGTATATATACTGTATCTGACTTGGTTTATACAATTTATCATTGTCAAACAAACCGTTAATAAATACAAATACAAATACAAATACAAATAATTAATGAGGCTATGTACCACTCAAAATATGGATGTTGGGCTAGATACTAGATTATTATAGGCGATTGCTGTAACTTCAAATTTTAATCATTTAGAAGTTGTAAATTCCCCAATTGTTGGTTATAACCGGGTCTCTATTAAATATTTAAATCATTCCTATAACAATATTAGGACTATTACATTACATGATGCCTTTGTCATGCTATATAGGCTTTTTGTAGGCTATATAAGTCTTGGGCCTAATAAGTATTTTTTTATCTAATATAATCTATGTCACAAATGAAAAATACATAACTTCACAATTATTGTTGGTTCATATTTCTAATATTTGAAGCTATATGCCTATATAGTAGAATGTAATTGTGTTTTCTTATGTTGTACCATATACATTGTAAATTTATAATGGTGATTTTTTAATAAAAACAAGTTTTTATTAAAAAATGTATTTCGAATATTATTATTTTCCAATATCTCCAGAATATCTAGAAAATGTCCTGAATATATTTCCAGGACATTCTACGATGATCCATACAACATTTTGTGTATGTCTAATAAGAATATTTTATAATGACCAGACAATATCCACAAACAATACTGAAATATGATATTGTATTCACATTCCAGTAATATAGATTTCCGGGACATTTGGATAACCCTACAATCTCTAGAGATTATCGAAGCAGACATTGGCATATTGTATGGATATTTCAAATATCCATACCATATATTGCAAGGATGTTTCCAAGACATCGAGTGCTGTGTGGGTACGAGGATTTAATATTAAATCCTCCTCCACTAGGAGGATTTAATATTGAATCCTCCTCCACTAGGAGGATTTAATATTGAATCCTCCTAGCTTACCCACGACGAGCAACCTCACTGGCCACCACTAACCTTCTTCGCAGCGGTGAGGTGATTTCGAACCACTCATCCGAATAGTTCCGATTGAAAGAACCAATCACAATGCTCGTCATAAACTATATGCGAATGCAGCGCCCACGTGCCAAGCGTCATTAGTTGGAACCATAATTTGTTGAAACTTTTGACAGATCAAGATATTTTAGGGTTACAATCGATCATGTCTAATACTAATAATGTACAAGCCACTGCTCAACAGCAGAGCATGTTAGTGAGCTTCATGGAAGCCAATCACAAATTATTCTCCGGCAAGCTGGATAATTCGTTCACAAATAAAGATCGAATTAATGCTTGGGAAGAGGTCAAGTGTAACCTCAATGCCATGGTTGGCGCTACCAAGGACGTTATTCACTGGAAAGTGGTAAGTATTTGCAATACTTTTTCTATTAGATATAATCATATATACCTATAAAAGACTATACCAATGTATGTTGTAATGTGAGTGGACCTGCACGCAGATACAAGGCAGACTAACGCTTGAAAAGCATAGGGTCTAGCTCTATATCTAAGCCTAGGGGAACACCATAAACTCAATGGCCTACGACATTTCATTTCAAATACACTGAATTGTTATGAATTCAAAGTTGTGAATACAATCATCATAGTAGAAATATACATAATCAGCTTTGTTTCAACATCAATGGCAGAAGTTCGAGTTTGAGGAGGAATAAAGACTCTCAATTCTTCGATTAAGTCCCTCACCATTTGCTTATCCAACCTAAAGATTTGTATGAATGTAACATCAAATAATGTGATAAAAAGATCTTTCCGATTATGAAAACGAGGATAGATATTATGAGCTGCAATTTCTGCCTACTCCAAGTCAGCAATAGCTTGTATATTTACGATGTCGTCCATCAATACCGGTAATTAAAATTTTACAGTTGGAAAAAACGGTTCCGCTTGTAGTAAATACAACTTCAATGTTGGCGGACTATTCCAAATCGCGAGGATTCAAGACTTGGCCTCCAGGGCGGGTTTTGTAGATGCCACCACCCCTCCTCTGGCTGCCACGAGGGCTCCTGTTCCTGCCACACATAGGCCTACATCAAGGGGGAACGGACGTGACGGTAAGCAAGATACTTTTATACGTGAAGTTGAGATAGTTTTTTTTCATAACCTATATAATATTTATTATTCATGACGTTGCGTGGACATCCGAAACCAAAGGTCGCGGTTTTGAGTCCGGCTCTAGACATGGATGTTTGTACAAGTCATTTCACCTATCATTATTTCATCTATCATTTTCACCTAATCATACGTACACTCGCATTTTCTAGCAGTTGGTGGGGTCGAACTAACCAAAAATAACAAAAAGATAGTAATGCCTTGATTGGCATTTGATTGTTCGTGGTTTCGATTCGTGTAGATCATTTCTTTTTAAATGTAAGATTTACATGAACAAAAAAAGAAAGTTTGTATTTTGAAAGTAGAAGAGTTCCATTTGTTTATTCATTTATAATAATAAAAAAATGCTGCTTATCAATTGTCATAAGTGTGATACGCTATGGCATTACATTGTATGTTCTAGGTCAGATGAGCAGGGACGGAGGAGGTTGGGGTGGTCGGGGCGTACAGCGATCCCCACGGCGGGGGCGGGGGGAAAGGGCCTGCAGGCAGGCGCCGTCGCACGAACAACCACAATTTTAGCTTGCGGTAAGTGAAGCTACTCGTGATGACATATGGGCTTCATCGTAACAATTACTCTCTAAATACACTGTAGAAATAACCAATCTATTTAACTTTCTTCTTTTCAAAATATTTGAATCTTCTTGATATACCCAATTTAAGTTTGAAGTGGTACAACATACTTTTGATGTGTCTATTGGCAATAGAGTTTAGTTAAACATAGTTAAATAGTTGAATATATTCAAGTTAGAATTCCATCTTCAATTATCTTTAATGTAAACCTATAGTAACTATTTAATATAGTCGTATGCATTGAAAATATGGCAATATAACATAGATATGTTTGTATATGATATAAAATATGACATAGATATCGCGAAATGTCAACATAATTAAATTTCATAGAAGTTAGATCCTCTATTTAGTCAGTCAGTCCAAATAAATTGAACAGTTTACATATCTTTCGCACACAATATTTTTTATATGTTGGTGAGTAAAATATTGTAACTAACATTCACTATTTCTCAAATAACATGGTCTGTCACGGTACATAAAAGAGCGCAATACAAAACATAATAGTCCATTCATCCCAATTGTTTTATAATCCCTAGAAAGCATAATTTGAACAGAGACATTTGATTTCAGGTTGGACGTTGCGGCACTGCCTGCAGATTTCCGCGGTGATGTGACCATTTTTAAACTCAACTGAGAGCTAAAAAAATAAAAAAATTACAAAAAATAATTATAATATTGAAAATTATTACCACAATGTACTTTTTTTTATCTAGAACTACTCACTGAAATATCTGTATGCCAATCCACCCCAAAAAAGACAATCTACGATAGTCGTGCCGAAGAAATCTTCAGAGCAAGACTATGAGACTCACATTTGATGTATTTTTATGCTTGGTGTAAAAGGCGCAATTCTAGAGTGTAAAATCTAGGTGGGCCCGCCACCATGAATGTTGGGTGAATTTCAATCGTTCAGGGGGGGGGGGGGGGTGGGTAAGGCAAGCGTAGCAACCATAGCCCCCCATAAAAGCCTCACTGGGAAATGTTTAGATTGCCAATAGCGCAACTAACAGTGCTCGTCATCTTTGAAACTGTATGTGACAACGATCAAGTCAGTCATACCTATCAACATTTTATTATTATTCTAACTTCAAGTCTGGTTATACAGACTAATATTTACTTGTAGTTCTGATATTTTTGTTCCATTATATTATATTTTGGAATAGATTTATGTAATCACATTTCTTAATTTTATAATTTTAAAGATAATTGGATCTTGAAATTCTGAAAATTACTCAATAGAATGCAGGAATCGCCACTCAATGATTTACTATTATAGCCCGTTGTGCACGACCAATAATAACTTCAGGGAAATCAAACATTACAAGAAAAGAAGAGACGAAGTTGAAAGGTGAAGAAGACCAGCAAACACCTTTTTTATCCATCCTGACTTGGTTTTCCGTGGTTTCCACAGTCCTCGAAGCAAATAGCGCAACTAACAGTTTTCGTCGATTCGAAGAATAATTGATATCATGATTAGTTCAGTTATTTTTCAATGGAGCGTAACGACCCCATCAAAAGCAGCGCAGAAAAGATCATCTGTCGCAAAGGTGGCAGAAACAGTATCAAACATCTTGACCAATCTACCCCAACATTAGAATCGATAGAAGCGGTCGCAATTATCAGCATTCAACTCCACAATAGTATCCGCATACAATCCCCCACAAGGTGTCATCAATACAAATGAATGAATATTCAAGTTTTACGGCGCATCAACGACGAGGTTATGTAGCGCCGGTTCAATATAAAAGGTAATAAACTAATGCACGGTATACATTGGTTCCAACGGGTTTGCAATGCCTTCGAAAACTATGTGGGTAACAATATAACGGAATATCAATAAGGTTTTCAAAAACATACGAATTTAAAAGAGCAATAACGATGTTATAAAGCAAGCCCGGTGTAAAAGGCAGGAACCTCTCAGTTGTCACATATGTGAATTATATTTGTTGGAAATTATGTTCTAATGAAATACTACAACTATCTGAAGATTCTTAGTTAGTTAGTGTTAAGAGTTTACAGGTTTGTCGATGTTCATGTCTTTTGACATGAGGATTATGTTCATGTCACGGTACTTTGCCATGGTTGTTGACGTTTGTGAATGTTTCAAACATATGGAGGGAGCGAGATAGAAAATCAAGATAAGATGATATAAAATAAGATGAAAATGAAATACTACGATAGATGAAGAGAAAAGTGTAGAGAAAACGAAATAAATTAAAATACACTCAAGGCTTCCACTCGACCGAGGCTTGGTCTGGACCCTCACTCCAGATCTTATCGCCATGGGTGACTCTGCTGAGAACAAATAAATTGCTTCCGACGACAGCTCTGGGGATCGTATCCTTTTAGAGGGCTTGGGATTCTTCCAAAGTTTAATAACAAGATTATCATCATCATGGGCGATTTAAATGCAAGACATGTAAGTTGGAACTGCTTCACCAAATAATAGGAGTGGTATTCGTCTGCTTGAACATTCAATATTGAATAATAATGATTAAACAGTGAATGTTGAAGGAGATCATTCAATGTTGAATAATTATTATTCTATTTGATCTCCTATAGAACCTACCTACTATCCCACTCGTCATGATGCGAATCCCAGTGTGCTCGACATCGTTGTCACTAAACATGAACTAAGTGTCAAACCTTACTACACGCACGTAGGCCTGCTCCCAACAGATCATCATCAGGTGTGAATGAATGTTGGGTTTTTAGAGGCGCGTCGACACCGAGGTCATTTTACGCGTATACGATGTATTGAAGGAAATGATCCATGAAAATCATCATCATCAAAACAATAAAAAGTTGAAAACGGCAAAAGAGGTATGTTAAGTCAAGCATAATGAAGAAGTCAGTTTAAACAGTACCCCCAAAAATGAATTTCATCTTTAAATATGCCAATTGGAAACTTTTCCGACGTGAGCTAGACACGAGGATTTCAATTAATCCGTGGATTGACAATCAAAACGTCATTGATGAAAATGTAAACATTCTCACTTCATCTATTAGTCAAGCTCTAGAATTAGTGGCGCCTCGAAAAACAACCTCCCAACAACTAACTGATGATATTATAAAAATTAGAAAAATAAATTCATTATTACGCAACTGCAATCCACAAGACACCAACTGCTGAAACATCACATTAATAGATTTTCAGCTGTCTCACGCTCCAAGAGAGTGTGTTACAATAAGTTGAATCACTTGTACCCTATCTTTCTTCACACCAGCAAACAAACACAGTGTATAAAGGATCTGCGCGGCCAACAGCCCTCTAGACTCGACCGCGTCTCGACTACGTGTGTGCATCCAACCCTCCCTCCCGCGTACCAAGCGACTTTAGCCATAACGGTACTAGTACACTCAGTGACAACCAGTACTGTCATGCTCAAATATTATAGGTCCCGGTGCGGATAGTTGGGACCAAGATGCATTGAGGGTTGCGTTGGTTCGCCGGCCTCGATAGGGTGAATTTTCTTCCTATCCCTCCCATGTTGAAAATATGTACTAATTTAACATCCAAATTGTTAGAACAACCGATTATGAGTAGTGTGTAGTAACAAAAGGAACTAGCTTTGTTTACAAATACACATAAAATGACGTTTGCGTTTGCTCAGTTGTCTGAAACAGTTTCTTATATGATGTAAAATGGAGGTTAAATTGTGGATTATTTAAATTGTGAAGTAATTCATAATAATAATTCATAAAAACGCAAACTATATTGCAGGTAACTTATATCTGGACGATTTGTTGATGTAATCGAATTCGTGTGAGAAATCCACATGTCACAAACAAATAAGTACCGGGTATTCACTTGATTGCATCTAATATACTTTTTCATAAGCCTAGCGCAGTTGTTTACTTCCACCGCATCTTAGATGCGAATATTTGAGGTATATAGAAGGCATGACATCAAGTTTCTACGAACAACACTAGCTAGAGAAGGGATCGGGTGTTCTAAGGCAAGAGATCAGGAAATGACACACCATCTGAACACGGCGAACCAACGCGACCTTCAATGCATCTTGGTTCTATGGAGACATAATAATTGGAACGACCATCTAAGTAAACTCAGCCCGACAGATTCATGCACGCTGTGGAAAACTACCAAGTTTTTTCAAACAAAGGGGCTGTCCATAAATGACGTCTACATTTCGGGGGGGGGGGGGGGGGAGTCATCAACAATGTGACAATGTGTGCCAAGGGGGGAGGGGGGGGGTATACACTAATGTGACATCCACATTTGCACAACATATTATTCCTCTCTTTCAATTTTCAGGAAAATAAGTTGACGCCATTTAATTTGTATGAAATTATCTTTTAATGCAGAATTTAGGGGTAGGTGGTTTTTAGGGGGATTTAGGGGACTAAAAAATCGAAGAAAACTTAGTTTTCAATATCCCAATCCCAGTTTTTCCGAATTCGCATGAATAATTTCATGGGTGGGGGGGGGGAGGTAAATATTGGCTGGATTGTGACATCATTAAAGGGGGGGGGGGGGCATCATCTCTGTGACCAACTCGGACAAGAGGGGTGGGGGGGTTCGATATACCCTAAAATTGTGTGACATCATTTATGGACAGCCCCAAAGCCATGCCCAGCTGCCACCTCTTATTACCCCTGCGGGCACAGTCGTTCTCAAGGATGAAGATAAGACCAGCGCACTAGCAGATAACTTCCAACAAATTCACATGCAAAATGAAGAAGACCTAGGCACACTTCACCATCAACGATTAATTCGCAAATGTAAAACAACTCACTTTTCCAACCCTCCTCTCAGAGAAGAATGTGAAATAACATCCCCTAAAGAAGTATCCAAAATTATCGTTGCTAGGAAAAACAAGAAGGCCCCAGGCGAAGATAATATATCAAACTTTCAAAAGCTAACAAAAAAAGCAATAATTTGTCTCACAATTATAATTAATCATATACTTCTATCTTACTATCCCACTTCTTGGAAAACAGCAAAAATTATCGCCATACTCAAAGCAGGCAGAGACTCAAAAACTGTAAAAAAAAACTACAGACCAATTAGCCTCTCAAATTCCTTGAGCAAAATTGCTTAAAAATATAATTTTAATCCGAATGCATAAACACATCAGTGAAAATAACATTCTCTTAAAAGAACGAGAAGAAACTTGAAAAAACCGAAAAATTACATTTTTAGACAAATGGTTGTTACAAAAAAACAGAACAGCCAGAAATGAACAACTGAACAGTGAACACTGAAAATGATATTTTGGTTGATAAGAGAGAGGTGTAAACCCACTACAACTTTTCAAGAGAACTGGTTAATAAGGGAACAATAAAGTAAATTACAAAAACAAGGAACAAAATAGAAATGAAGATTAGAAAAAAGAAATTAGTGAATGCGTCGTCTCGAAGCTCTCGACGCTGATTGAATCACGATAAGGAGTACTGATTCAAGAGCACTAAAATGTTCGCCTATCCGTTATTAACAACAATTGTTTCGTGGAATTTTCTGTGACGTGAGCCGATCAGAAGATATCATTAAATTAGCGTTAAAAAGCCGTCGCGACGCTCTCGACGCTGATTAAATCGTGATAAAGAGTAATGTGAGACGACCAAATTGTTCGCCCGTTCATTATCTACAATTATTATCGATACAATTTTTCTGTGGAGTTGACCGTTCAAAAGTTATAAGGGCGGTTAGAGTTCAAAGTGCGTGAAAGCGTCGCGACGCCACCGACGCTCTCTGCAGCACCTGACAAAGTGCCAGGAAGGGGGTAAATACTCGTATGGTATATCTTAATAGAATCCCGTTTACTGCTATACTCTTTCACGAAAATCCTACGGGAGATGAAAACAGGCAGCTTGCTCCCCTACTACACTGCTTAGCCTAACATACCTGGTTTTAATTTCACATTTCACTTCATAGAATTTTGGAAAGTTTCTCAAATTATTAGGCCAAGAGTGAAGAAATGAGAATGATGGAATTATATAATTAAGGTTCTCTTTCCATTGTTATAGTTCCATGTTGGAAGAACAAAATTAGGGATTAACGCAAACCAGGTGTTAGCTGAATGACAAGAATGTATCAAAATTCTTCTGAAAAAGAATATTTTAAAATAACTTGATATGTATACAACAAAGGAAATGGAAGTAGACTCGGGCAAACTGTGATTACTTGATTCATCTTTTACATGATTACGCATTATTGTTGAAATAATACGTTCTTAAATGGATAGTATTTCATTCAAATTGTATTGAGAAGTATTTCCCCGAGAAAGAATTCCGTATAAAATCAATGATTCTGCTCGGTTAATCAGATCTCGGTAAATGATATGATGAAAAAAGTTTCAATTTATAGATTTTAATAATGATAATAATAATAATTATTATTATTATCGAAGATTGTACAAACAGTATGATAAACTAAAAGTTCAACTAAAAATTAAAAATTCTTTGTTCATGAATAGTTGAAAGCTAGAGCTATATGCGTGCAAGCTTCTCGAAACGACTGATTACAAATATCTCAGAAGTATTGTTCATTTTCCGTATATTCTTCTTCTTCAAGTTAAATACTTTTGTAACAGTTTACCGACACACAATCACAGATATGAGATTAGAGCAATTAGCACAATAAACAAATAGTAGGCCTAGGCCTACTGCAATGTTTCTCAATGACTGTTATATTTCGTAATATTTAGAACCTTCATTTGAAACCTTTTTAGAATCATATGCTCTTTTGTAATAATGCAATAGATTTCAGTGATCTTATTATATTATTATTGTTGAGGTTTCAAGGCGCGTCGACAGCGAGGTCATGTTGCGCCTATGTTCATGTCCGTGTTTTTTCTATTTCGAACGCCGAACGCCTAATGAAAATATAATTGGAAATAAACTAGATGAGGAAGAATGCGAGGAAGAACGGGAAGAAGCAAGGAAGACAGCATTACTACCTTATGTGAAAGATGTGACAGATAGAATAAGTAGAATATTACGTCAACATGACATCAAGACTTCTTTCCAAACGGACAGAAAATTAGAAACTATGTTACAGAAAAATAGAGAAGCCACATTCCTCGGGAACAAGGGTGTCCATGAGGTACCGTGTAAGTCTTGTGACATAACATATGTAGGCCAGACGGGGAGGAGAACAGAAGTCCGAGTCAAAGAACACAAATTAGCGGTGGAAAGATTGCAAGTTAATAACGCGCTGGGGAAGCATGCGAGAGAAACGTGACATGCAATTAACTTTGAGAATACTTCTATGCTCTCGGTGAATGATCGGCTCTTATCAAGATTGATAAGAGAGAAAATTGAAATAGAAAAGAGACCGACAAACTTAAATAGTAGAGACGACACCCTCACTCCATCCATCACTTGGAAAACAGTATTAAAGGAGAGAATAATACAAAATATTTCAGAGGGAAAAGAGCAAAATAATGGAGATGTGAATGGAATTAAGAGAAAGAGAGATGATGAGAGAATAGAGGGGAAGGAGATGGAAGAGAGAAGAGTCACGAGGAGCCAGATCAAATTCAAACCACCTTGACCCACCGACACGAGATGAAGTGATACTGTTTTTTATTGTGCTAATTGTTTTCTTCTTTTTTTCAGGTAGTTTCCTGTTCTCATTTCATAACAATACTCTTAATATCATTTATTTCAATTCAATAAATAATCCCATGGGGGCAAATTCACTAAAGGTCATAACTTTGATCCGGCTCAAATTTACTACAATTTCTAGAGACAATACCATATTTTGCTTTAATCCGAATTCTCAAAGAAATACTTGATCCGGGATCAGACTTACTACCGAAAAAATTGTCATAACTTTGAGACCAGTCCTCACTGGTAGCAGGTGATCACCTCTTGACTTAGTTTATAAATTAAAGGAGGGGGGGTTCGATATACCCTACAATTGTGTGACATCATTTATGGACAGCCCCTTTACTATGATTTTGTGGCTGATTTTGAAAGTAAATGCAATATTTAGTCCCCAAAACACGGCAAGATTATTTTTAAATACCGCGCGATTTGATTTACGTGTTTTATAATTCCGGTTCCACATCCAACCTCACTTTGACGTTTTGTCACCAGTGTCAGCTTGTCAAGAACTGGCAAAGAGTTGTGTCGTTGCCAGCTTACCAGAAACTAACTACCACAATACCTAGCTGAAATATAGCTTACAACAACCAATATAACTACTATAAAACTAACACTAATTATATATACATAGTACATAATTATAACACAATGTTTAATGCTGGGCACTTCGTAATTGTGGATGAGGCTAGGCCTAATCAGGTGAGACCTATGCCTATCATAGTTAGGCCTGGTGGGTATTTAAAGAACGGAGTGGCTGCTTACAGCTCAGCTGTCACGAGCTGTGAGTTGTAGTAATTGCTACTGACAGTCAGTTTGTCGTTTCCGGTTTGTAGGACTGACACTCAGTTTGACCGGAAATGGTCACAATTGACACTCAGTTTGGCCGGAAACCGAAATTCGCCATAACGTAATTTGGTTTTGGGCTATACTAACGTGCTTGCTTTACTCCTTGCTTTTTTTGGCGAATCAATCAGCTACTTATAAATCCTACCCATTATTTTGATCGTATATTGTCTTTATAAAGATTATACATCATTCCCTGGTGTTTGTAGTGGATAATTTCTTGTTGTAAAAAGTGTGGTTAAGGACGGCACGTGTAAATTCCTTGCTGCAATTGCGAATTGATTAGTAGTTGCTTGTGGTTGAATTGCTAAGTCGTAAACAGTGTGGTTGTTGCCTTGTTACGAGGAGGTGAGCACCCTCTTTCCCCACTCCAGAAAGGTGCTACGTATTATAATTATAATGAATATTTAGAAATGTATAAAGACTGGCAATTTAAAGGGCGTCACCCAATGAAAGTTAATAGCAGTTCGCTAAATGGTTCAGCCCAACAAAGACAAAATTGATCCTAATTTTCTGTATTCAAAGATAAGATTCACTTGTAAACATTTTGGTAAGCCTAGAATTAGCGGAAAAGACGTTGGGACCAAGCAATCCTACCTCCCAAAAGCATGCACGGTGCAAGTTGAACTAGTCTATCTGAAACGGCAAGGTGCATACCTTGAGGTGCATCGTCACGATGTTCCAGCTAGTTCAAGAGCCAAGTATTCAGATAAACATTCACTCGATGAATCCGAAGAACAAGAATTAAAAGAAACGATAAACTACAGAATAGGGACAAAAGATTCAAAGCGATTTGCTAGTGACCACTTTGGTAAAGAATTAACTTCAAAAGATGTCCATAACGTTCGTCAGAGAGATGGGGAACTTAAAATGTCTGGTAGATCCCAACCAGCTCTTTTAGTAGACAACTTGACATCATTTTTAAGGTGTTCCGAAGGTAATTCAGTTCACGTCGACTATGATGACGAAAATGTCATGCTATTTCTACTTATTCAAACGCAGTTCATGAGGGATATGGCTCTCAAATATTCCGACCTCATTTTACTCGATAGTACTTACCGTTTAAATAGAGAGGGTTATGTTCTCCACTGTATATTATGTCAGGATGGTAACACCATTGGTAGGACATTGTGTTACATTTTCGTTAGAAATGAGACGGTTATTTCATATAAATGTATTTCCATTTATTATCTTTCTCATATATTTTCATAAGCATCAATCAACTATAAGTAGAATGCCTCCAGACCCCAGTCTACCCAACCTGACTGTCGTATTGCTGGGAGTCAAGGTCACATTATTGGCTCAAACAGCCGACTGACAACAATCTACTATAATAATGATTAAACAAGATATGACTTTCATTGTGTCTAACAATCACGCCAGCTATTATTGTTTAGACACGTAACTAGGCAACAGACGAATAATTTAACTTCTATTGTTGAAGTGAATAAACACATTTCTCACGAGAAATTCTTTATTCTGTGATCTGATCATGTCTATGTTGAATAAACTGGCGAGCTGGGCAAAGGAAACTGCCGGTACGTTGCTCGAACATACGTGGACATTATTCTATGAACCCGACTGAATGACTGAATCAACGGCATAAAACCATCTGGTATTTCACTGGGAATGCATGGAAACACAGTTGGAAGTTGGGACACATTTTTACTATCTGGATCGAAATTCACAAGCTCATTATAATATACAGTATAATATACGGAGTTTTTTCATCATGATTTCGCTTATCTAAAAACTGAAATAGTTTAAATAAATAGCAATGAAAAATCTGTGATATTCAATCGCATTCGTGAATTTGAATAGAAATTCAAAGTGTGAAAAATTGATGAAGGGACACCAGATACTTTCTCCAATAATCAATATAACCGGTATATATTATGTGTACTATCTTCAGTGATGTACTTGCAATTTTACATTCCAATATATTGTAACTATTACACGACTGCTCATCCAAGTGACTTCCATGTTTTCGACACCAGCACTGGTAGCACAGCAGTAACGCTCTTGCTTCATGTGACTGCGAGGTGAGAAGGTATAGGTCCGGTCTATAGCTTCGATCACCTCCCGAATTTTTGATTAAAAATTCAATATTCTCCAGAGGTTATCAAATGACGTATTAAAACCATCAATGAGATTTCTTTTTTGATCGCCATTCCTCACCGCGGGAGCCTTGACACTGACCAACGCATGCGCTTGAAGACATTCGTGGCAGCCATGTTTGGTGTCGACGAGCGCCGCCAGGAAGGCTTCTACAGATATGAGGACCTCCTGGCCTTCGACGAGGACCATGAGACATGGCTGGAGGAGACTGAAGAACATCGTTCTGGAGCTGGACTGGGTCATAGCAAACCTGGACAGCGAGGTAAATGCGAGCCTTAAGCCCCGAAAAAATGCCATCAACTACTTTTGTAAGATTAATTAAATTCATTTTTTTTTCAATTCTTCCTAATATATTTTAGATTTTGTTCGGTGTTTTTTTTTTTTTCCACCGACACATATCTCAAGTTCTCTTTCATTATTCATTTGTTATTATTCAATGTATTAAACTTTTCATGTCCCGTCAAGAAGAGACATGTTGTGTTGCCATTTCCCTATCGGGCACTTGGACTTGGATGGATTGATACAGGGATCACCTGTATCTCGGAGAACCATTTTCACAGGCGGAAAGGGCATCGTAGACTGCAACACCAAGAAATTCAAGCTTCTTCATGAAGCGGGTGAGGGTGTGCAGGATATATGACACACTTTGCCAGACGCAGTCTGAATTACGATGACGTACGCCAAGCAGTTGGTGTAGGATTTAGGCCTACACCTTCAACCAACCTATTTCAAGATTGTCTGGATGCACTAAAGTTATTTCAAGGTCAAGGCAAGTTATATGTATGTAAGATACAGTTTTCGTAAGATGGAAACGAATGAGTATGAAACAGTGCATCAGTTTGTTGAAGGGGGATAGCGCTAATTGCGACTTCGCGAATTACAACGAGGAACAGGTATCTTCATTGAAAGTCAGTCGATAGCGATCCCGATCGAGACTACGAACGATCGGCAACGCACTCAAGGTTAACAGTCTATTCTCCATACGCACACGATCTCGATCGTTAGCGCACGTCGATAAGTTTTGCGTCGACAAACACGTCATTATATACTTAATACCAAATACTCAATATATCATAATTATCCTTGCTTGCATGCTAAAATTTAAGAATAGATTGTACACATTTTACCGCAGCTTGTAATTGAACTTTCAAAATAGAAAATACTGATCATCAAACTTATCAAGGTCTTGTAACTGATAATCAATTCAGATGGGATATACAGTTCACCATAATTTAGGTACCGGTATCCAAGTTGACCACCATGACATCGAAAGTGGTAAACGCCCTGGGACCATTGTTGGCAAATTCAACAGTTTCAAAAAATGAGATGAATTGTTTCGTTCTAAAAAGTATTTATGTGGGTCGAAACTTGTCACACACGAAGACGTCTTCCAGACTATTATCGAGGAACGACAAAACAAATTCGCCCAAGTGAAGCTGGCAAGAGAAGAACTTTAACTTCAATAAACTTGAAGTGAGTGGACAAGTGTACTGTGTGAATGAGAGCGGATTGATTATGATACCTTTCGAGAATTCGAGAAGAGCCCACGTGAAGGTGCCACATATATGAGGCTTAATCAACCCGATCAAAACAGACAGCCCCCTCCCCCCCCCTAGGTGTTGGTCAGAAAACTACCAGAGATTCAGCACATTGTACACCGCAGATCCGCGAACCAGACGCAACAACAACAACAAACTCAGCAACATAATGAAAAAAATCGTGTTCGATAATCAGTGGCAACAACCGAGAGTCATGAATGTGGATGCGCCTTTGCACATTGGCGGGGACAGAGGCTACTTCGGAGCTAGACATACCTCGACAGGAGAGGAAACCTACAAGGCAAAGTGAACGTCTGCTAAACCGTGAACCGAAGACAGCTGACAATACGGTACTCGGTTCACGATAGGAACAAGTTAGCGGTGGAGAGGAATGCGGTGGAATGGAACTGATCGAGGTATACTTCATATTAATGACATCAATGGTATCTCGGAAAATAAAACTAATTCAGATTGTGTCTAGACAAACAATACAAGTACAAATTACCTTGATAATATTGATAATATCTCCGATGTGATGGAAGAAAGTAATAATCATTTCAACTCAACTGGTGAGGTATTAAATTATAACCAAGTTCAAACAGAAAAAGAATCGAATAAAGTACTGGAAAATTTTACCTCAAATTGTAAGCCTACAGTGCAACTTCGAGAATCTTCGATGTATACCAAATACACCAAGAGATGGATAAAGAAATTATATTACAAGATCGTTGGCTTAATGATGACATCATGAGTGCAGCTCGGTCTTTAATAAAAGATCACCTTCCACGTATACTTGGCTTTCAATGGCTACCATTAGGTGCAGGTGCTCACTTTGAAAAAATTACTTCTTCCCCTATGATTCAAATATTACGTTGTGGTAGCTATGCCCACTGGGTTACAATTAGTAACATCAATTGTCCAAATGGCACTATTGATGTGTTCGACAACTTCATCTTCAAAAGCATATATGCATGATACTCACTTTCAGAGAGCCAATATTTTACGAAGCCCTTTAGAAAAAATAACAATTATAAAATATACACATCAGTATCAGTCGAATTCTATTTGCTATTGCCAATGCGATTGCCCTGGCAACAAACACTACTATGTGTGGCTTCATACAAAAATATATGAAACACCATTTAATTCAAATGCTAGAAAATGGAATTGTTGAACCTTTCCCGTCACTCAAGACAGCAGTCATATCATTTAGGGCTCCGAAAGTAGACACGACTCATGTAAATGTATATTGTAATCCTACTTGCTGATTACCACAATCCAGTGATGACGACAATAATCACAGCACGTATAAAAAGACTCACGTGTCTATGGTAGCACGTGATCAGTGTGATCGTTGGCATCATTCGATATGCGAGTTGAATGTATCAAAATTAGATGAGACAATAATTAGTGAGGTGTATGTTTGTCAATTATGTACCGGTCTAAAAGTAAGCCCAAGAAAATTAAATTGAACTGATGTTGAGATATTGTTCGTGAAACTTCAGTTGATATTTAATTGTGATATTATAATGTGAGATACAAGCCTATGCCTTCATACCTAATTTCTTTGTATAGTAACTGTGATAGTTTCTATTTCTTCTAGTGCTATTAAATGTTATTGAGTTTTAGCTCACCTACTTAAAATATCACTTTCATTTCATAATAATACAATTTGTTGTGCCTTCTTTTCTGTCATTTTTATTGTGTTCATCGTCATAGTTGTTAACTATTCTTTATTTGTGTCAAATTATATACTATTTACCCTTTTACAATCTTATTTGACTTTGATTTATATTTACAATTTTAAACTCATATCCACATTTACAATCTTGTTTCACTTATATTTGTTTCAAATATTACACTGTTGTGTATCTGTTTACATTGGGCCTACTAAGGGCCGGTATTACAATAGGTAATTAAAAGTGAAATAATAAAGAATTATCTTCTAATTCAACTTTAATTCATTTTCCAGTATTACATACGATGATTGGTGCTAGTTATCCAAACAAGTTGCTCGTTACTATGGTAGCCGTAACTAATGCTT
Organism: Brachyptera putata; assembly: GCA_907164805.1. NCBI lineage: Eukaryota > Metazoa > Arthropoda > Insecta > Plecoptera > Taeniopterygidae > Brachyptera > Brachyptera putata. Next base: position 5,606,146 of record OU015466.1, on the reverse strand, counting down.
TTTGAGGAATTATACCTGAATTATCTCTGACATATCTTCTTAAAATGGCGGCTTGAAAAACAAACGTCAGATAAATTCATTAATATATGATCCCAAAGTCGAGTTTTAGGTTAATAGTAATGGAAAAGATATCAGTGTTCCCTTCATTTATATCAAGATTCCATAGTGATTTTTGCATCTCTTTTGTTTTTCAACGGAAATTGTCTACTCTTAACATAGAACATGTAGCCTACCCCAACCATTGGCCCAAGCCATAACGTCCATGCCTAGGTCTAGTCCATAGGGGCAGTTGAACTCAATTATAGGGTCATTAACTATGGGTAGCCCTAGCAAGATGATTTGTCGGTACTGCAAGATCTAGGCTAGGCCATCAATATAAACAAAGTAATATGAAATAATGCAGTGTAGAGTTTGGGTCGTAGTCTACCCCTTGCACGGTAGGTAACACGTTTTAGACCCAGTTTCAAATTAACACTCCTTGTTCATGATCCTGGCCTGTACCATACCTTTCTTTCCTTCCTACACATGTAGATCGATAACAGAGATTCCGACGAGGACGACGAATTTATAGCAGCCATTGCAGCGAGAGGAAGAAGGCCAAAAACCATACGAGCTAGGCCCGACCATTTCAACGTTTGGGATGGCAATGATTCTTTCTATCAGGTTTAGGTTGAGTAAGACAACGGCTATTGATTTGTGTGTAAGGATCCGTCACATGATAGAGTCACGGACAGAAAGGTTAGTGCCGGTAGTAAGCTAGTCTACTACCAGTATCATAGGGTTATTATGATTCAGATTTTATGTCTTGGCAATTTCTTGGCAATTGGAATGTTCACGTCTGTGTACCCTACTTCCAGCACTAGGAACCATGCAGTCCCTCCCATGGATCGCCTTTTATTAACATTGCCTTTTTACGCACTCGGGGCGATGTTGATTGCGCTAGGAGATTTTGGAGGCATCCACAAATCTACGGCAGGGAAAATAATTTCAAACGTAACGAGAGCAATAGCCAGCCTACGCCCAGAAGTTATCCGATTTCCATCCACAGTCGATGAGAAGCAGATGGTCGAAGAAGGCTTTTATAACGTAGCTCACTTTCCCCAGGTGCTGGGCGCGATTGACTGCACGCATATAAAAATTCAGTCGACAGGTAGGCTTGATAAAAGTCTAATTAATGTGAATAGAAATTTGACGTTTAATGCAAATTGATATTCATCTTTCTTATAACATCCAGTGCGTATTTTAAAATATTAGCTGCACCTTGAATATACAGCTCGTTCATACTCCAATTTATATAATTTTGGATTTAACGTCGCATTGTAATGTATGACGAAGCTATTTCGGGGTTGTTTTCGGGTAGTGGGAACGAGTCGGTCGTGGTCTGTAGTTAAGAACCATCCTGGCAAAGACCTTATTATATAACCTACGGTGCATCCTAGTATCAACCTGAACGAGAGACCGAGATCACAAAACAAACTCGTCACGATGGTCTACCATGGCAGGAATAAACCCCGGTCTCCTGAATGACGATTCAGTTATTATCTAATCAACTACCGGTAGACTAACTTCGGTCAAATGAAAATAATTTCTTCAAACTATTAATAATAATAATTTGTACAAGCTTATGTGACATGAAGTGAGTTTGAATTCTACGCATTGTCGTCAAATGATAGAACTTCACCCATGCCTCGTTTCTCTTCAACGTATCAATTTACAACCACTTGTTCTCATTCCTTCATTCCAACCCAGGGTTATTGCCATCTACGACATAGATAGCTACTACTGTACTACTGTAACTGTAATTTTCATTTGTTATTCATTTGTTATTCATATGTATTATAATTTATTGTTCAAAATGTATGTAAATAATCTCCTGAATAAAGTATTAATAATTATGAGAATTGATAAGCAGGTCAGTATTATAAATGTAATATTTATTTGTTTCAAATCATTCTCAGTTATTGTGAATATTGTGTACATGAGATATGACGCTGCGTCATTTGCTTCTGCGAGGTACAACAGGCACCCCCTATTTACGAAGAAAGTTAGTTATTGTTTGTTAAAAGGCTTGAAGGCGCGTCGGCAGCGAGGTCATTTAGCGCCTATGTGCATGTCCCTGTACTTTGCCATAGTTGTCTACGTTTGTGGATGTTTCAAGTATATGGAGGGAGCCGGATAGAAACAACTAGAGAAGATAGGACGATATAAAAGAAAATAAAAGAAAATGAAAAGAAAAGTGAATAGAAAACGAAATGAAATAAAAATACAAATGCATGGTTCAGTACTTCCACCATATATTTCGGTCACCAAAAGGTTTCCACTCAACCGTGACGGTCCGAACTTGTTCTGGACCCTCATTCCAGACCCAGTTGGTAACGCTGCTGGGGACGACAGCTCTGGAGATCATTGGGCCACGCAAGCCCCCACATCACAAGGCGTTCGGAACCTTCGAAGGGGATTATAATATTGATAATATGAAAAAGCTGATTATGTATTGTGACGTCATATCGTGACGCCACAGCGGTCGTCTGCTCTCATCTAGTCTCCCTTAAAACTAGTTGTTTTTCTATATCCTCCCTCCACCCCTCCCCGGATAACGTAGGCAAGAATGGAATGTAAGTAGGCAGTCAGTTGAATCAGGGCCGGGGACAGAAGAAGTGCTCGGTCTGTGTTGAGATAGAAGCTGCAGATTATAGCGTGTGAGTACAGCGCCTACTTGGCTTACGTGTGAGTACAGCGCCTACTTGGCTTACGATATAATTCGGAGTAATTCCTATTTTGTGTTTTTGATTATTTTTGGTGAAGAATATTTATAACACCAATTTCGACGTAATCTCCGACGTTCCCAAGAAGAACAGTGCCCCCCCCCCTCCCTCATCAACGAGTTGCGTGTGTTCGAATATTTGTTTTGTTTATTCATATTATTATTATTATTGTTTTCTAAAGTACTGGAATATCAGTCTTGTGTGTCGTCGAATATTTCTTTTGTTTATTATTATCATTGTTGTTATTCTTGTTATGCCGGAATAGCAATCAACGGGCCGGGTGTTCTTGAATATTTCTTTTGTTTATTATTATCATTGTTGTTATTCTTGTTATGCCGGAATAGCAATCAACGGGCCGGGTGTTCTTGAATATTTCTTTTGTTTATTATTATCATTGTTGTTATTCTTGTTATGCTGGAATAGCAATCAACGGGCCGGGTATTCTTGGATATTTGTTTACGAATATTATTATTATTATTGTTTCCTAAATACTGGAATATCAGTCTCCTCCATTAAATGTATTACTGTGTATATTGTTCTTTCCTCAATTTAAGCTAACCAACCATATTCTTCCCTTCAGAGTTTTCGTAGTTCGCTCTCAATACACCTAACCTATAACTACGTGGCGCCCTAAAATACCTCTCCTATTTCTCATCCACCCCTTCCCACTGACTAGTCAGGCCGTCACCAAAAGAAGTGGTGACAGTATGTCTCAAGAATAATGTAGACTATAATAATGTATACCACGTAGTCAAATTTAGGCTAGTATACGGAGAGTAATTTTAGCACCTGGAGCTTCACTATAACTCTCGAACCTAGCCGTACCAAACTGACTGCCAATAAGGTTCATGCAAATTTATGATTAAATGGCATACAATGAGTCTCATGAATAATGTAAATGTATCATATCAATAAGCAATGATCCTACAGTCGAACTAGGCCTAGGAAGAGTAGCCCTGGAAACCTTGATCTCATTTTCCCTTTGAGAACCTAGCCGTAGCAAGCTTGACTGACAATGAGGTCGAGGCGCAATAAATGATTGAAAAAACATACAATAAAAGTCTGTTAAATGATATAATCCCATCTAATTATCAAGCAAAGATCCTACAGTACCCTACAGCCGAATTTAGGCCTAGGAGAGCAGCCCTGGAAACCTAGGCCTCGTTTTCCCTCTGAGAACTTAGCCGTAGCAAACTGACTGTCAATAAGGTTCAGTAAATGATCAAAAAACGTACAATAAAAGTCTCGGAGATGATATTAAACTCTTCTGTTTAATAACCAAAGATCCTACAGTCGAATTTAGGCCTAGGAAGAGTGGCACTGGGAACCTAGATCTCATTCTCCCTCCCTCTGAGAACCTAGGCCTAGTCATAGCAAACTGAGTGTCAATAAGGTTAAGGGCAAATACACGATCAAAAAGTCGACCACAAAGCTCGTAAAATTAAGATAATATCAATAGATTAATTACCAGAGATGCTGCTATATCCTTAGAATCATATTCGACTCTGGAAACCCATAAATAGCAAAGCCCAAGCCCTAGGTAGCTACAGGCCCTAGACAGAGACGATGCCTAGTCATAGGCGCACCACTAATGTTGCGGCACTAATTAATTATATGAAAAATACCAAAGAATTGACAACTATTCAAATCCCAATTGTCCACTAAATTTTGAAGAAAAGTTTAACAAGCGTATTGTTGTGAATGCATCTTCCATGTCTTGACTTGGCGTGAGAATTCAAAACAGTGAAGCAGACTGATTGTACTCGGATTGTCGAAATCGACGTACTATTGATGATTACACTACACCTGAGGTCCATTTACACGAAGTCCCATCCACGGAGTGTTCCTGAATTACTAGTAATCATCTGTCGAGCCTCAGTGTTCACATTTTTTGTGTTTCAATGAATTCAACTTAACTAGTGGTTATTTGAACGAAATACATAATACCGGACGACGCCACTCACGGTATTGGCAATTCTTTGTTGTAACACAGATTCACAGAAATATCACGTATGTTTCTGGCAAATTCCTTGCCATTATGTCTGAATACTTGGTGATGGTGAGTATCACTGACCAATAGCATTCACTTGTATTTCAAAAAGAGCTAATGAGTAATACTAATAATCTAGCGCTAGTTTCTAGTGACGACAGGTTGGTTGGGAGCGTGTAAGGACGGTTAAGACCTGTCGAAAAACGAGGTGTATGAGAAATACAAACAATAGTTTATAGAAGAAGAATGTGTCTCAGTCACGTCAGTGGTCCAGAGTTGATGTACGTCTAACAACAACGTATGAATTAGTATGTGTCATAGCTTCGAGCAACAACAAAATTAAGCAATCAACCTTATCTCTTTTTTTTAACCCAAGCCACCACAGCCAACATTGTATATGTTCAATTATTTGGAAGACTTTGTACATAGATCCAAAATCCCTGGGTCTCTATCCCTCCCAGCTAATCAGATGTTGGGCCTCATATTACTATATACAAGTACAGGTATATATGGATTGTCAGCTAGCCTAGTTAGCATGCACTCAAGTTTCTTAGCTGTGGTAAGTGACCCAAACTGTTTTGACTGAGTGTTAGGGTTCAAAGGCGCGTCGACAACGAGGTCATTTTGCGCCGATGTTCATGTCCGTGTACTTTGCCATTAGTAATCAACGTTTGTAGATGTTTCAAGCATATGGAGGGAGTGGGAAAATAAAATAAAAGATGAAGAGTGACGAGAAAACGAAATAAAATGAAAATAGAAACGTAAGGTTCAGTACTCCCTTCATATATTCCGGTCGCCAAAAGGCTTCCACTCGACCGAGACGGTCCGAACTTGGTCTGGACCCTCACTCCAGACCTTATCGCCATGGGTGAGAAAGTCTGAAGCGGATACGCCGACGGGTCTAGCTGGTATTGTGTGACACTTGCAAGTGACGGTAAGCTCCCCATGATTTTCAATAAGCTAGAAGAACTAGTAAGGAAACAAGAATTCCCATCTAAGCAATATGAAGACAGAGTAGAGCTGACGAACAAGAAAAGAAATAGATCGTAATGCAGAAAAATATAAGTGATGTTTCATAACAAGTCGTTGGCCAGAGATTTAACCACAAGAATAAATCACGTTGAACAATATTCACGTAACAGAGGTCTAGCTGGTATTGTGTGACACTTGCTAGTGACGGTAAGCTCCCCATGATTTTCAATAAGCTAGAAGAACTAGTAAAGAACCAAGAATTCCCATCTAAGCAATATGAAGACAGAGTAAAGCTGACGAACAAGAAAAGAAATAGATCGTAATACAGAAAAATATAAGTGATGTTTCATAACAAATCGTTGGCCAGAGATTTAAGCACAAGACGTTGAACTATATTCACGTAGCAGAGGTGGAGAAATAAATGGTGTGGCTAGTAAGCGAGAGCGAGAACACGAATGAACTGGTTTCGATGGTTATTGCTGTCGTAGGCGTCGAGCTGAATGTGGACAATATCGAGACTGCGCGTAGAATTCCAGCAAGGATAAAGATCGCGCCGGGTGCCCGGGTCTTCAACTATTATTGTGCAGCTTTCATCACGGAAAAAATGAATATAAGACGGCACAACAATGTGGTGACAAATTCAAACATTGCGAGTGCTGGTGGAACCCACGCGTAATGGAACAGGACTATGGTTTTAGGACAGGTAGATCCACAGTAGACCTGATATTTGCTGTATTTAATCTCCCGGCACCAAATAGTTTCAATAGTGAAACTATTATTGCGTCAAAAAAGTACAAATTAGATTCAAATGCCATTCTAGTCTCTGGATAACTACAAGTTGCCCATTTTCAAATCAACAAACTTGAATATCAACTCATTAATGTGTACATGCCTCACAATAATGATCTGGCAATCGAGGTGCTTGACAACTGGATATGTATATCGCAAATATCCATATTAACCAGCATATTTATTATACTCGCTGGAGACTGGAACCCAACTTTAGAGACTAAGGACAGAGCAATATGCATTGAACATAGGAAACACCTAGTTCTGCGTCTCCGTAATATTTTAACAACTAATGACCTCAGTACGCGCAGTCGAATTAGGGCCTAAAGTCTTGAACTTGGGCCTAGTATGTCAAAACAAAAATTAATTGCAATCACTACGGTATGGTTCATTCTTATGCTCAAGCTAGGTACTACGGATATTTCAATTCTATCCTTGCAATATAAGTGAAATAAAATTGAATGATTTTATAGAAAATGGATGCTTGGTGACACTTGAACATGGTCGAAGAAGCTCGCTTCGAGCACAATATTTTACGTCAAAGAATGCGACAACGAAGGAGACAGATACGCTCTACCACGGAACCATTCAATGACATGACAGTATCAGATTTTGTAAAATTGGATCGACTGCTACAAAGGATCGTTCGGACTCTTATAGACGACATACGAATGATTTGCCGGTACCAGTACGGAGTACTGCAATTAGTGTTGAAAGCAAGATAGGCCATGATGCCTTAGTTTATAGGATATGACTTGCCGATGTGCCAAATTATAGTGTACATTTATTTATTATGCATAATCAAAGTTATAAAGAAAGGCCGAAGCAAAAATATATCCATTCATTCAACTAGTTTCATTTAGTTTCGCTCATCATCTCAGCTTATATCGCTCATTATTTCGCTTATCGCATACCGGTACCGTAATTATTAGAAGTTTGAATAATTTAATTACAGTCGGTGTAGGCCTAACTGGAAAATGAGCTGTAGGAAATTACGTGGATATACCTTCAATTTGTAAATGAGTAAAATACATTTTTTGCAACATTGCCAATGCTAGTAACTTTTTCTCTGATGTAATGAAGGTTTTTATAGGTTTTAGTTGATAGGAGTAGATTACTTGTTAAATTAGATGAATATGGTATTAAAGGTAGGGCCTTAAAATGGATCCAGTCATGTCTGACTTATCGCTCCCAAAAGGTAAAAGTTGATGATAAGTACTCATCTAGTTTAGAAAATGATATTGCGGTTCCACAAGAATCAGTTCCTTGGGCCTCTGTTATTTATTATATATACTAATGATCTGAAGAATATTGTAGAAAATAGTAATTTTCATTTATATGCAGACGATGCTTCAATTTTAACTAGTATTACGGACTTCAGGATAGCTATAGATTTACTTGAAAATGATATGAGATTAGTAGAAGAATGGCTGAAGTTGAATAGAATGAAAATTAATACTTCAAATACCAAGGCAATGGTTTTCTGTTCCAGGAAACTTAGATATAAGAATAAACTTAGTTTAGATAAGAGCTTAAAATAGAATCAGTAGAAATTGAAATTGTTAAAGAAATTAAATATTTAGGAGTAATTAATTATGGATGAAAACCTCGATTTTAAGAGTCATGGAGATTATGTTTTAAAGAAGACGGCCAGGAAAGTAGGATTATTTAGACGTGTAAATGGATGTTTACCTCCAGAGTCGAAAATTAATTTATATCAGTCTATAATTGCCCCACATATAGACTATTGTAGCTCTGTGCTGTTCTTGTTCAACAAAAATCATATTAGTTCTCATCAAAAACTTCAAAATAAAGCCATGCGTAGCATTTTACAAGTAGGTAGATTAGCCTAACCTCAATAAAGAAGATGTGCGAAGCTTTATCTTGCTCAACAGTTAAGCAAAGAATTACACTTACCCCTATGTCATATTCATAAAATCTCAAATAACTTAGCTCCCAATTACCTATGTAAAAATGTAAAGTATAGTGGTGAAACACAGAAATATAATTTGAGAAATAAAAATAACGTATTTATTGAAAGAACCGCAAATACGTTTCAAGAAAATAGTATATTCATTAAAGGTATGATATTATATATAATAGAATACCAATAGATATAAGAAATTGCGACAATGTTTACAAGTTTAGACGGGATTGTTGTAAAATAATAAAGCAAGGAAATATGTAGTTTTGGGACTTGATTGATGACTAATTTATTTTAATTTAAAAATTGATATGTTATCTTTGTTTTATTCTTTCATTGTAAAATTGATAGTTTTGTACCTGTATTACTTTGTATTTCCAATGTAATTCTATGTGAAAATAGCATTTATTGCTAAATAAAATATCTACTCCTATTACTTAGCTTTTTCGCTATGGTTGGTTCATACCAGCGAGCTACGTGTCTCGCTATGAGCCCGAGTGCTGTCAAGCCGTAGTGTGGACGAAGTGAGCAGAGCTATCAACAATCGACTTCTACATCAATGGGTAAAATTTCCAATGACTCGAGCTGATCGCAACAATGTGAAAGAAAGGTAGGTCAAGTAGAATGTAATACCATATAACATGTTGTAGCTTTCTGTCCAATCCTACTCTAGATTGACTAAATCGAAATTAAAAAAAAAAGAATTAAATTTTAAAAATAATCAAACTAAATCTGAAAAAACAAAAATGGATCTTTGTAGCTGGGATTGCGGGAAAAGCAACTCGTTGAAACTTGAATCAGTTTAAAATATTACGTGTATTTTCAACAAAATGACTACAATGACGTTAAGACAAAACACAAAACTTCAATCTTGTAACAATGGAACAAAGAAAAGTTGTCATCCCAATGGCCTATTGAGATCACAACGTGATTTTAAATGACACAAAAAGAAATTAAACTACCTTCATACAAACAATACTGAAAAATATATATATTTATTCAACTGACCAGGGCAGATTGGTTTAAACAATGTCTGATTTTACCGTGATTGGTCCCTCGCTCGCTGGTTCACTCACCCCACGCGCGCACACGCAAGTTTCCGCCGAACCACGCGTCTTCGAGTCCCGGGGCGGGTAGTCACGTCTTCTCACCGAGTTCGCCTTGTTCCACGTTCGTTGTTAACCAAGCTGGCGATGTTGGACTCCGCCAAGCTGGCGATGCTGAACTACCCGGTTCGAAGTCGGAACCCCCAACCAGTGATCTCCGGTCGACGTTTTCACTGACTTGTCTCTCTGATTGTCTATCTTGTTCTGTTTCATCTCCCTGTTTCACCAGGCTTGTCCTGTAGGAGCTTACTTTCGTTCGACCAATAAAATATGCGGATACAAATTTAAACCAATCACAATTCACCATACATCAGCTTTTGGCTTTTGTGGCTTGATGCATCCCCTGGTCATATATCTGTCACTTCTTAAACTTATTGTATCTGCCCTATGCCGAGTGTTCTGATTAAATTATGGTTTGTACACATTTGACAAAATACACTTAAAACACTAGAGACATTGGTACAAGATGAATATAAACAGAAAGTTAATGCATTTGAGAAAAACAACTGAAGTGTGCTTGTGGAATGGGGGATGCAGGCACGAGATGACGGGGTGAAGGGTGTTAATGGATGGTCGCCATAAAATCAACAGACTCCGAAAGTCAAGACAACGTGGGAATTATCAAACAAAAAGAACTTATTAACATCAAAATTTAGACAGGGAAAACTGGCATGTTACAACACCCCCCGAATACGTTAAAATGCTGCTCATAGCATCATATTGACTTATTCCTAAAACGATATAAGCGCGGGTTAGGTAATTTTGATGTTCCACACAAACCCAATACGACCCCCCATCATGTTAAGAATACTACTTGACGCCAAAAACCTGTTACTCAAGTGTCATCTCTGTATAACACCCTCTTAGTTAAACATATTACCCCTGACAAAGGACTCGAGGTTGACGACCAGACATAACTATCACCGACCACGTACCCCATTCTACCATAATTCTACTGATAAGTATAAACACTCTTCCAATACATTCAACTCCTTAAAATAATGAATAATTATGAATCGAAGGTTTTCGAATCAAAATTAACCGAATCGAATAAAAAGTATACTAACTTGAAGGTGTGATCTAAGATATTCTACAGACAATTCAAGGAGACGAATATTTGTATCCAAAACGGATATTACCATAAGCAAGATAGCACTGTTTCATCATCTTAACTCTGCCCTTTCACCTATCATTCCAACACCCTTGCATTTCGATCATACACCTCGATAATAACTTGTCCGTATCATGAAGCTGATCTATCACACAAATTCAACGATTACAGTCGCGACTTGTGTAACTTGGCGATCACTGCCTTGACATGACCGGTGACCCATAAAAAAACAAAAATAAAAAAATTCCTCTCACTTAGCTTCCTGCTAATATGAGGGAACGACATCGTATAAAGTCCACACATGCTGCACTCGGCCAACATGAGGGTACATGCTAAACAGTTTACCACCCAAGTTATTAACCCCCCGTTGTGTGACGAATTGCAAAACCATCCCTAATTTGTAAACCCAAGACAGAAAGAAAACAACGATCCCGCTATCCGAACAAAAGTCAACTGGACGATGAAATTAGAAGAGAAACTACTAATACTAAATCTGTCATCACTAGAATTATCTCTTGAAAACCCACTTCACAATACAAACGATACACCACTACCCTTCAAATTGAATACACTAAACTATACTAGGTTACAATCCAATATATGTGTATATATTCGTATCCCTACATAAGACACGAGACCAAATTTAACTTAATTTGACTATAGTTTGTTATGTGTGAACTATTTATATTTTGTTCGCTACCCTTCTAAGTCTGATTACCACTTACGCTTTGATCGATTGAATATTTACATCTTTTTCCCCTTTTTTATTCTTTTTTTATGACTGCTGCCATAATGTTACTCTAAAATGATTAAAATATCGTCTCGTTATACGCCTTCAACAATATAATATTGAAAATACCACGGACCCTCCCTACCTCGTCCGTCAATTCATACGCATTCTTTCCGGCTATAGCTGAAATCACGAAAGGACCATCAAATAAGTGAAAAAACTTCCTCGTCTCTTTACTTAGCTGGCTTGACAATTTCAATGCTTTAAGTAGCACTTTATCCCCTATCTCAAAACGAGTTTTCTTTACGTACTTGTTTTCATGTCGGTCCGTTCGTTCTTTGGCCTTACGTCTCAATCTTTCTTCAGCTAACACGATCTTTACATTATGCGGTACAACATCTCCTTCGCTTTCTGGAAACTTGATGTATTTGGTAATTTTCGATATAAACTTTTTCTCGAAATGTAATTCGAACGGTGTAAGCCCGGTACTCTCGTGGTATGTACAGTTAAGCCATGTCTCTATTTGTGGTACCCATTTAACCCAACTACTGTGTTTTTCAGAGCAATATGTTCTAAACATCCGCCCTAGCTCACGCATTACCCGCTCTGCCGGATTCGATTGGGGGTGCCGAATTGACGAATGATAAGCTCGCACTCCATATTGTGTTAACTTATCATACCATGTCTGGGACACATATTGGGTAGCATTATCTGACAGTATTGCTTCTGGTACGTGAACGTTCAGAAAATAATGGTCTAATTTATTAACATACGCATCTGAAGTCGCCTTACGTAGAGGATACAACGACACTAACTTCGAAAATACATCTATGAACACCAAAATGTATCGCATACCGCTCCTTCCCGCTGGTAGCGGACCAAACATATCCGTACTAACTAATTCCGACTTCTTTGATGGAATAATGGATTGAAAAATCCCATGCGAGTAACTGATAGGGTGTTTCGTGCGTTGACATACGTCACACGCGGCGATTACCTGACGTACTATTCTAGCCAAGCCCTTACACACAAAGTTCTCCTGCAATACTATTAAACATTTCTTCGGACCAAAATGTCCTATTTCTAAATGTACTGATTGAACCACGGCATTAACTATAGCTAGAGGTAAACATAACTTCCACGATCCATCTCCTTTGGCCAGTTTGGTAAACAATTTGTCATGAAACAACTTATAATTAGTATATTGATTAGAATTATTCCCCGACTTCAACTCTCTATAAACTTTCCCATACTTAGCATCTTGTTGTTGCAGTTGAGCTATCCCAACCAGTTCTTTCCTCAGTCTAGAATCCAATGATTTCACCAGTTCACCCACCATTACCTCCCGCTCCGGCCTAGATGGACCCGAGTGCATTTTTCCATCTTCATTCATCGGAAATCTACTTAAAATATCCGCCACTACATTTTCTTTTCCAGGACAATGGATGATTTTAAAGTCAAATTGCTGAAGCCATTGGCTCCATCGCCATAAGCGATCAGACAACAGATTACATTTCAGCATGAACGTCAAACTTTGATGATCGGTAACTATAGTTAAGTCCACTCCTTTAAGTAGAATACGAAATTTGTCTAACGACCAAACAATACTTAAAAGTTCTTTTTCGGATACCGAATAATTAATTTCACTTCCTTTCAATAGTCGCGAGGCCATGGTGATCACCTGCATTTCCCCGTCGACGTCTAACTGATACAAATGAGCTCCTAAACCATAAGAACTAGCATCACATGATAAAAAGAACGGTTTGCTATAATCCGGGTATGCTAAATGAATAGTCGCAACAAACAGAGACTTGACTCGATCGAACGCTACCTGACATTCGTCTGACCATTTCCACTTGACGCCCTTTTTCAGCAATTGACGCAATGGTTCTGTCGTTTGAGCATATCTATTGTGAAACTTTCTGTAGTAGCTGCAAAGTCCTAAGAAACCTTTTAATTGCTTTTGATTTCTCGGTGCCTGCCAATTCTGTATAACAAGCAACTTCTTTGGATCAGGCGAAATACCTTTTGTACCTATTATGTGACCTAGAAACGGAACCGAGTCCCTACAAAATAATGATTTACCGAAGTTGACCGTCATCCCCGCTAATGACAGTTTTTTCAACACTGCATCTACATGCATTAGGTGCTCTTCAAATGATGAAGACGTAATTAGCAAATCGTCTACATAACAAGTAGTGAACTTCGTCACTTCCTCTCCTAAAACCTGCATCATACAGCGAACAAAGCTGCTTACAGACGTAGACAAACCAAATGGTAGAACTCGAAACTGATAAACACGATCAAATTTAAATGCAGTGTATTTTTTACTATCCTCCGCTAACCCAATCTGCCAGTACGACGACACTAGATCCAATGACGTTAACCATTTTACATTTTGAAATCGTTGTATTATTTCATCTGGTGCCTGCGGACATTCTCTCTCAGGTATTAAGATCTGATTTAGCTGCCGAGCATCCAAACATAGTCGAACACTTTTATCCTTTTTAATTACACACACTAATGGATTGATATAAGGACTATTCGCTTTTTCAATCACTCCCCACTCTTCCATCTTATCTAGCTGTCTCTTAACTTCCTCACGATACCGAAAAGGAACGGGATAGTTTTTTTCGAAATAATTATCGCGATTTACCGATATTTTATGCTCATAACCCTTCACCAAACCGGGCCGCTTAGAAAATAGATGACGATATCTACATAACAGCAAAAACCACGACTCTTTCTGATGTACATCTAGTAGCACATGCTCACTCATTATCGTTCGTAGCCTCTCTTCCGTTATTATATCACCCTCATTACTTTCCTGTAACATATTCAAACCGACTTCTAAGTCGACATCCATTTCAATCAATTGAACGGAAAGGTGCTCAGACGGATCAGGAACGATCTTAACTAAATCATGCCTCACTTTAATATCTTTGATGAACATTTCGTGTCGATTAAAACTCAAGTCAACAGAATTCGCATACATCCAATCAATTCCCAAAATTAATTCGCGATTCAAATCCTTAATTATCAAACAAACAGCCTCAGTTTTGATATCGCCTATATTGAAAGTAGCATATACCTGCTTGGTTACCCTTCTACCCCTTTTACCCGTTGCACCTATCACCGTGACTCCCACTACTGGCAACTCTGTGAATACACAACCTTTAAATATTACATGATTGTACATATCCTCCGACATACAGGTTATCTGACTACCAGTATCAATAAGAGCATTAATAATGATATTTTGCATTTCTACATACACTTCTGGACACTCGCATAACACGGGCTTTAATAACGGATCTTCATTTAATAAGAAATTATTCTGATCGGAAAAAATCATCTCCACTGTATTGCGCCGATTCATTTTAGGCGTGAAGGACTGCGCGCATGCCAATCCCCCACCTCTTATTTTCCCTCTGCTCCCGTCGCATACGTCTTCCTCATCGCTCCTGAGCCCTGTTCTAATGCGCCCTGATTCACGCGGTTGTCGTCATTGGATCGACTATTCGGCCTACCATTTCCATCCGGATTACCGTTGTTGTTTCCGGTACCCCCATTGTTATGACTCGTGTTAAAACCGTTGCTAGGCCTACGATTATTCTGTGGAACATTAAGTCGAGTTAACCATGAATCCTTAGCCTCAAACTTTTTAATAGAGCCAATACATCCTTAGTAGAATCTGCCTCAGTAGTCAAGAAGTCTCTCAATTTTCATGAAAATGATTGACCAAACTTTGGGCTAAAATGCTATCTTCGAATGGCTGGTCAAGATACTGGTTCAATTGAACCATTCGCGTAAAGTATTCTGACATAAGTTGATTGAATTCTGGTTTGAACTGTCCGTCCGTAATTCGTCGCTTCAACGATATCTGATCGTGCGTACTCCAAAACCTGGCAATAAATGCCTTCTTCAATTCTTCATAACTTTGAAAATGATTGTCCTGCCCCCAAATTTGGGCCATGCCCTTGAAACATTGCATTATTACCGGTAACTTAAGTTTCTCAGCTACCTCAAACTGATAGAATAATCTTTCTAACAGCTCCAAAAACTTCATCGGGTGAAGTCCCATTACCATACCTCTGAAAACTATGCCTTCTCGTTCCGTTTGACGACAAATGTCGGCAAAACTCAAGCCAATTGACGCGTGCTCTCGACACCTATTCTCCACTAATCTCTCAATCTCAGACTTTTTTTGATTCAACAACTCTTCCTGGTTCCCGCCCTTTTCATCATCTGCTTTCATCCGCCCAATATTACGGGTGAGATTAAAGACTGTGTTTGCTTGTTCACTTGTTTATTCTCCATCTGAACTAATCGTCCGCTCATTACCTCTATCTTATCATTAACTGACAACTCGAAAACTTGAACTCGACCCGCAACAGCGTCGAATATTTCAGCCTTCGCGCTCTTCTCTCTCTCCACTACTCCCTCCTCAAACATTGCTAACCTCTCTTTCATCACATGTTTCCCCACCTCTACCTGTTTCTCAACAACCGATAATCTCACTCCAAAACTCTCAATTCTCTCATTCAATTGCTCAAACCTGAACCTACTTTCAAATTTCAATTCATCGACACGAACGCCCAAATCCACATTCTGCCGTTCTAGCCCATCAAACCTAGCATTCATTCCCTCAAATATTTTCCTGAACTCTTCCGACATTCCTTTCACCATTGAACAAATTAAAACTTCCGTGATCATACTCTGACTTTCTCCAGCCTGTAAAATTTTAGTTTCATCCAAATCACCTATCTGACTAACCTGTGACAGAGGACTAATAGGCCTATCCTCACCACTATCCAAATTACCCTCCATTTTAATCTGCACGTCCTGTTTGTCAGCCATCGCTCTCTTTATTAGCCTAACAATAACACATACGAAGACAACGCACGAGTAACAGGAAACTATGCAAACCAAATTAAACAAGATACCACAATGCCATATAAATAAAAATTAGTTACGGGCGCCACCAAGTTTCATTAAAACTCGGAAAATATATACTGAAAAAAAATAGATCATGCAATAATCTCAGGGTTAACGTGGGACATAAAAATATACTTTGAAGAAAACAATGTTCGATTGCCCCACGACAGGGCGACAGTTGTAGCTTTCTGTCCAATCCTACTCTAGATTGACTAAATCGAAATTAAAAAAAAAGAATTAAATTTTAAAAATAATCAAACTAAATCTGAAAAAACAAAAATGGATCTTTGTAGCTGGGATTGCGGGAAAAGCAACTCGTTGAAACTTGAATCAGTTTAAAATATTACGTGTATTTTCAACAAAATGACTACAATGACGTTAAGACAAAACACAAAACTTCAATCTTGTAACAATGGAACAAAGAAAAGTTGTCATCCCAATGGCCTATTGAGATCACAACGTGATTTTAAATGACACAAAGATAAATTAAACTACCTTCATACAAACAATACTGAAAAATATATATATATTTATTTAACTGACCAGGGCAGATTGGTTTAAACAATGTCTGATTTTACCGTGATTGGTCCCTCGCTCGCTGGTTCGCTCACCCCACGCGCGCACACGCAAGTTTCCGCCGAACCACGCGTCTTCGAGTCCCGGGGCGGGTAGTCACGTCTTCTCACCGAGTTCGCCTTGTTCCACGTTCGTTGTCAACAAAGCTGGCGATGTTGGACTCCGCCAAGCTGACGATGCTGAACTACCCGGTTCGAAGTCGGAACCCACAACCAGTGATCTCCGGTCGACGTTTTCACTGACTTGTCTCTCTGATTGTCTATATCGTTCTGTTCCCATCTCCCTGTTTCACCAGGCTTGTCCTGTAGGAGCTTACTTTCGTTCGACCAATAAAATATGCGGATACAAATTTAAACCAATCACAATTCACCATACATCAGCTTTTGGCTTTTGTGGCTTGATGCATCCCCTGGTCATATATCTGTCACTTCTTAAACTTATTGTATCTGCCCTATGCCGAGTGTTCTGATTAAATTATGGTTTGTACACATTTGACAAAATACACTTGAAACACTAGAGACATTGGTACAAGATGAATATAAACAGAAAGTTAATGCATTTGAGAAAAACAACTGAAGTGTGCTTGTGGAATGGGGGATGCAGGCACGAGATGACGGGGTGAAGGGTGTTAATGGATGGTCGCCATAAAATCAACAGACTCCGAAAGTCAAGACAACGTGGGAATTATCAAACAAAAAGAACTTATTAACATCAAAATTTAGACAGGGAAAACTGGCATGTTACAACGTGATGCTAATACATGTTGACATCCAATATGAATTACTGTTCCTTATATTAGTCAACAGCCTACCAGGGGGAATTAAATTCACTGTTCGAGTATTTGCTGATGATGCAATCTTATACAGAAGTATAAAACATAGAGGAGACTGCCAGGAGCTTCAAAACGACATTTCAGCATATGTAGGGAGGTTGGCTTTGATTGGATTGGCAGTAAACGGTTTAAAAAATTATCACTAACGGTGGGGAAGGGAAGACCTGAAGATGTTTGCGTACAAGATTGAAGGGGATGTGGTGGAGAGAAGGAGAGAGGTAAAATATCTGGGGGTGATAATTGACTCCGAGTTGAAATGGTCAAAGCAGGCAGAGGCAGTAACAAGAAGAGCATACAAACGGTTGCACTATGTAATGAGGATACTAAAGCATAGTAGTAAAAAAGCAAAAGAGAGAGCCTACCTAACACTGGTGAGACCAGTACTCGAATATGCTATAGCTGCTAACGTATCTCGCCTCCCATGATCTGGACGCCACACGCCGTCCCGCCGACACAAGTCCGCCTCCCACGACAGTCTACTATCTTCTGCTCGCTTCTAAAGTCTTTGTCTCGTCTCTGTTCAGTAAACATCGCCACAATATTGGCTTGTCCAAGGTTATCGTGGATTATTATTATTGTTAGGGTTTGAAGGCGCGTCGACAGCGAGGTCATTTTGCGCCTATGTTCATGTCCGTGTACTTTGCCATGGTAGTCAACGTTTGTGGATGTTTCAAGCATATGGAGGGAGCGGGATAGAAAGATCTAGGAAAGTAAGATATAAGAATAAGATGTTATAAAATAAAATAAAAGAAGACGATAGATGAAGAGAAAAGTGACGAGTATACGAAATAGAATGAAAAGACAAACGCAAGGTTCAGTACTCCCTCCATATACTCCGGTCGCTTCCACTCGACCGAGACGGTCCGAACTTGGTCTGGACCCTGACTCCAGACCTTATCGCCATGGGTGACCCTGCTGTGAGCAAATGAATTGCTCCCGGCGACAGCTCTGGAGATCATTGGGCCACGCAAGCCCCCCACACCACGTCAAGGTGTTCAGATCCTTCGAGGGTGGAGCCGAAACTCCCGTTCGCCCATGTTCTGGTTCGGTCAGAGGTTGCCGGATGTTGTCTGTTATTTCAACATATCGAACTTTCTAGCATCGATGTGCGTATTTAAAAATCTCCGTCTATTTTTTTTATAAAATTGTGAAATATGGTAGGCCTAATCTTCGCATTTAAAATTTAACATCATGTACAACCGAAGAATGGCCTATCTCAAATATCATTGATTTTAATACATCATACAATATTGAAATAATTTGATGAATCTAATTCTGATTTGTAAATAAAGCCAAAAAACACATAGAATAACCAGCTAGGGAAAGCGAACTGTCACACAGTATTAGTAATATCTGCGAGAGCCAAAAAAAGACATTCAAGATGGCCACCATTAACAAGTCCCCTTGTGGGTTGTGTAAAGATGATTGCACAAGCAGGCAATATTCCATTCTATGTAGAGGCAAATGTGGCATGTACCACCACCTTGAGTGTTTGCAGTTAACTCAAAAACAATTTGTCACTCTATATCCTGATGATAAGGCAAATAAATGGCAGTGTTTAAAGTGCGCGTCATCTGGTGAGGTTAAGGATGACGAACAAGATACAGAAATTGATCTAGGCCTACCAGGCAATAAGAAATGCCTATGCAACGTTGAAATTGCAGGTAAACTTGATACTACCCAGCAAACACTGGCATACTTGAGGCATGCATAAAATCTGCCAAATGAGGCAAGGATTAGGCATGCCCACTAGGCAAGTTTGGAGCAAGTCTTAGGCATGCTTTATAGGCAGTGGCGGCCGGTGACTTGAACAATGGGGGGTGCTGCAGTTAGATAAAATATATCATACACAAAACTACGAAGCCACAGAAGAATGGGTGTAGAGCCTCGAAGGGTGACATTTTCTACGTCTCCAACAAAAAACCAAAAATTTCCTCGTTTTACATCCACATTTAGATCCGAATATTCATTCATATTATAATAACTCAAGTACCATCCGTTTAGCTTGTCAGCGTAGATCGGATGAAGAATACTATCTCAAATTTAATAATGTATTCACGCAAATGGTATGAAGTATTTATTAGCAGAATCAAATCAACTGTAATAAACATATATTACATGGTCTATTGAAATGTATTTTATTGCGTTTGCATAAGTAGTTACGACTTACGATAATGTCATTCGATTGTGACATACAAATTGAAATAATCTTCCATGAGCAAAATGGAAAATGATCTTATAAATTAGGAGCTTTCGTATTTTGCGACAGCCGAAACAAGCTAAATGATACGATAATATGAACGTCCAGGAATAAATGGAGGCATAGTTTATGACATCTAAGACAGAGAAGTGAACATATAATAATACATATAATCATAATATAATATATTGCATATATATAATACATTTGCCGAGTGACCGAGCGGCTCGAAACACCCCTCCGTTAGTATAGTAAATGAGTACGAAACTCTATCGAGAGCCGGGAGTCGTGAGTGTGCGGTGTTCCCAGTATTTCAAATTCGGTACTCGGCAGTGGTCGGGCAAGTTCGAGCTTGCCAGAGATACGAGCAATGCAGCACACATTGAGGCTTTAACTCTCGCAATTCTTCCTTCACCGCGCTCTCCCTTGGCCATCCTACTACGATTTGCTTCGCGCAACCAAACATGCAGTACGTAGGATGTACGGAACATTGCCTAGCGTTGCTGCTGCAGGCGTTCAGTGGCGCGTGGTTTTCATGATGCATTCGAAGCCGCGGACGTTTAACCATGAATAATAACGTTTTTGTTTTGCAAATATATTTTTTGAAAACTGTATTTTGTCAACAATGATGGCTTTATATAAAACATACTACGAAATGGAAGAAATGATGTATTCAATGTGAATTGATCAAAAAATAGCAAAGCATCCGGCAAACCGTAGGGAGTGCTGCCATTCTGCAGTACTTACACACGAGCCGCCACTGTTTATAGGCGTGCTCTATGAACTTGCCTGCCTAGAGCATGCCCGCAGTAAACATACAATAGACACGTCTTTCTCACGATCAGTGAGCTGAGAGATGAAAACAAGTTTCTCAAAGAACAGATCTTAGGGCAGTCTACAGCCTATTCTCAGGTCAATGATGCAGCTGCAGGACTAGAGACTGAGACCACAAATCTAAATGCCTGGGCATCTGGACCATCAAGTTCTACGATTACACGTAATGACAAAGCAAAACAAAGACCACCACCATGTAACAAGTTGCTAGCAACAATTGCTGAAGAGATAAGTCTGCCAAGAGGTACCATTGCTGACACAGGAGTCCCTAAAGTTAACAAACTAAATTCACGACTAGCAGAGCCACAAATAAACCCCGAAAAAGAAGAGTTCACTGTAGTCCTGAACAAAAGAAACCGTTGAATCAAATCAATAACAGGATCAGCCATGGATACTGGAGCATTCTATGCTGCAAAACCTCTAGTATATGGTTCTTTGTATCAACAGTAAGTAATAGCACATCCATACAAGATATATTAGAAGACCTACAAAAGGAAAACCGTAGAAACAAATTCACGTGTGAACTTATTCACAAAGGAAGTGAGCACAGTAGCTTCAAAATTGGAACTGACCTCAACTTGGAGGAAGAGATGAATAAGCCCGAATTCTGGCCGGCTAATGTCGAGTTCGAAATAATCGGAAGTCTTCGAGGAGACCATGAGAGGAAACAAGACAGGAAAAAAACAATGAAGAAAGGAACCCGTATCGTCGATTCTATCAATCCCTCTACAGGAATCAGCCGCACTTGCTATCCAGTATAGACCTATGTGTGGAGGAAGCTGATATAAGTACCAAGATATCTGGTCAGGAAATTTGCTGTGCCTGAATCTATAGCGTTAGATGTGTCTCCATGATTGTAAATAATATACATAGCAAATCATTCAAGCTATAAGCACAGATGTAGAATTGGATGAAGTCACAATGGACCCAGCCACCTGGCATAAAGAAGTAAAAATAAACAGATTTGTTTTCAGAAAACATGAACAAAATTTCTGGACGATGGGGTCTTGAGAAGCCAAACTGTAACCGGAGCCGAACCACATAAGTCAATACAAAATACAACTAAGTTTACTGAGGAAATCAGACAATTAAAAATCATCCACATGTGTTATGTACCGTGGCTAAAGACACGAGCGAGAGACGAGTTACCGATGGCAGCGCGGTAAGACCGACTGTTAGTGTTAGGATATATTAAATAACGTGAATAAAGAACTATGTATCCTAACGTGAGTCTTCATACTAACATATGAAAGAATACAAAAGATGGTGTCAGTAGTGTTAGTGGATAATAGTTAGGTGCTGTGCAGTATATCGATCGTATTCGTGCCTAATTATGTATGTTTAGGCCAACGGCTGTGTAGGCCTAAGTTTGCTCTCTGGGAGCATCATGGATGTGTTCAGAAAGCCGCCACCACTTCGAATCAAGGATGTGTTAGCAATTTATTGTAGTGTTAGCGATTTAGTTTAATTTGTTGTACCAGTAAATGTTGAGGGCGCTCAAATCACATATTGCGTGCCCTCTAGCAGCCTTCAGCGAACTAATGTCCACCCTCGTGAGACAACTTCCGTTTTTTTGGTGATAGGATCAAATACTATAATATATAACCTTTCCCGAAGGTTATATGGTTATATACTGGGAAAACGCCATATGTGCGTTGTTAGACGAGCGAATAGTAATAGTATGAATGAGTAAAAATGGGTAAAAACTGCTTCGAGTGGTACCAATTTAGCACATTTTATGTTTTTTCTTCAAAATGGCTGACCCGATCAAGCTGAAATTTTTTAGAAATGTGTATCAAAATGTAATTCAACTTCACGCAAAATTTCATCTTTTGGAAAATGAAAATATTTTCTTTTTTTTTTCCGCCATGTTATTCTAATGGGTATTCTTGAAATTTCTAAAATTCAATGAAAAAAAAGTTACCACCCGATAATGCCACAAAACTATACAGATCTAAGTTATATGAGGAACCATATTGAAAAAAAGTTTGAAGTTGATAGCTGTAGCCGTTTGACCTGTGGAGAACCGCCAAAAAACATGAAAAAAAAACGAACACCAATTTTTTTCAGTTTGTCAAATTGAATCCTCGCTAAAGCTCGTCTAATTAAAGTATTTGATAGGATGCTAACAGTAGATTTTTGGTCGCCATCCGGGCCAGTTCATGGCATCTCTTGGCGATGAATACTGAACGTTTCTTTCAGTGAATATAACAACCAGTTAACTTTATAATCGTGGGTTCCCTCATTTCTACCTAAATATAACCTCCAGAATCCCCTGAATCCGTCATAATAGTAGTAAGTTTTCAGGTTACATGAGTCGAACATTGCTTGGGAAAAGTGGAAGGGTTGT
The DNA here is from genome assembly GCA_907164805.1 of Brachyptera putata. Classification (NCBI taxonomy): domain Eukaryota; kingdom Metazoa; phylum Arthropoda; class Insecta; order Plecoptera; family Taeniopterygidae; genus Brachyptera; species Brachyptera putata. The sequence goes on along the minus strand of OU015466.1, from coordinate 5,583,029 downwards.
TTTGAAAACTTCATGATTGCATCGGGGTATAGTGAGACGCAAGATGCGCGGAAAATAGCAATAGGCCTACTACTGAACTTACTGGGAAAAGATGCCCAGGATGTCTACGAATTTTTTTCGTTCGGGCAGGAAGAAGATAAGACAAAATACGATGTTATCATGCGGAAATTTGAGGAACATTGTGAACCGGCGAAGAATCTGGTACCGGTAGTTGAAAGGTGGGTCATTCTATGCCAAATCAACCGGTCAAAAAACTTCATGGACTTCATCGCTGTAGATCAAATACTTTTCGAGTTACGGCGGGTCAAATACTGCCCGAAAACCCAAATTTGAGTACGCAACTGCATGTATAAATAAATGAAAATGAAAATAGAATAAAAAGCATGTATGTAGGCCTACAACTAAAAAGTTCTTGACGCTATTCTTGATTGATTTGATGTTTATAAATGACTTAATGTCCACTGGCAAGTTGTTGTAGCGAATTGACATTAAATAACATGGACTTCACCAGCACATGCAGCGCAGTGGTTAACACGCTCGCTTCATGTGATCCGGGAGGCGAGGGGTATTACGAACCCAGTTCGATCCCCGCCGCCGACCATCTTTACAGAGATTTTTCATGGTTTCCCTCTGTAGTCTAGGCTAATGCCGGGATGGTTCCTACAATAAGTCGGCCATGACCGCTTCCTTCCCACTATCCTTCTCATTACCCAAGAACCTTCATATCATCATCCCATCATCTCATTAATCATCCATCCGACGCCTCTATATCTTGGTTAACATCACAGTGCGTCGTTAAACCCAATATAAAAACATGGACTTCAGTGGGCGCATTCCAGTACCATTTAATACCGGAAGCGGGTTATTTCCGTTTTTTCAACACACGTTTAGCACAGACTCAGGTGAAAATCCTATCTTTGTTAATATTGATTGTATATACTTCAAATCAAACACTCCAAATCAATAATGAACATTAATATTTGGTCTTTACGAATTTTTCAACAACGAAATTTATTTTCCGTTTTTCTCATACAATTTTTTTTCATTTCTCTTTTTTTCACGAAAATATTGCTCAAGTATTGTATCATTTTTTTGATATTCCTGTTATATTCCGAGATATGATTTTATTTACGATTCATTTATTTTCAATTAAATTTTATATATAATGTATTTAGTATTTATTTTTTATTTCCATTGTTAGACGGAATATCAAAAAAGCGATATGTGGAACCCTGGATAAACTAATAATGAACACTCACTGAAAAAAAATATATTGGAGTAAATGCCCTCTGAAGATTGACAATTTAAATTCCTATATTGAAAATAAGTAGATGGCTCGATGCAGAGTGATACTAAATAATTTTTTTCAGGTATGACCATTGATATATTTCAATATTTTGAAACAAATTACTCAAATCGACATAGAAAACAATCATTATTCAAAAAAATTTCTCTATGATGAGCTACCCTCCCATCCCCTGCTCTTAGTTGCAATGCCAAATGTACTGAATGTGACTACCCTTTACTGAGAATTGTCATATCATATGACGACCACTTGTCAATGATTTATTACGCTAACAGAACGTTGTTGCGCTACAAAACACAATCTTTCAAAATAATAGCTACATACAAAGGTGCTACTTTTCAAATTCAAAATGCTACAAAAAGAAAAAATAGACGCTATATTTACATGTCTCTACATATAACCAATTTAAATTTTCCTGGATGATCATTTTCCTGCATGGATGGTTTTATTTTCATGGTCCCTTGAAAAACGATGCATAGAGGTTTCACTGTATAGGTTTCAAAGCACTCCATGTATTGATATATTGAATGAATGACCATTCACCAATGATAACTGAAAAGTAATACGACAATTCTTCCAATATGTATCTTATTGTCAAATGTAACCCAAATGCATTGATCTTCACAATCTATTGGATGATGTCAATCAAAAGGCTATATGTCGGAGCAGAAGTAGAATTCAGATTGGTTACAGCTTCTAAACATTAAATGTTAGTGTTTTTCCTCCAACGTGTACCCTTCCTCATATCACTAGCTTCTCCTACAATGTATCATCATCTATCATCCTGCCATCTCTCATATCGTCCATCAAAAAAAATATATTCTTTAAATTAGTTTGTGATGTTTTTTTTCTTCTCTAATGTTGCTTAACGATCCTACCAACAGCTAGGTTACACGGGGGTATGAATGAGCAGGTGATAATGAAACGATGAAGTGATGATAGGTGAAAGGTCGTTTACAAAAACCCATGCGTTATGCGGGACTCGAACCCACGCCCAACGGTGACTTCAGTTACTACCGCTCGCGATAGATGACTGCGCCACCGGGGCGGCTAGGATGTTTGTTTGGTTAGGTGAGTTAGTTTAGGTAGGTGAGACTGGGTTATTCGGGAATCAGTTCAGGCTTAGCGCAACAATAACAACGACCGCATCTTGTGACGATGAAAATACAGAAAAAAATTAAACTTTCATTTTTTTTCAAATCACCTGGGAATTATCCAGGTAACTGCTTGGGTACCTAGTTCCTGGAGACATGTAAATATAACTCCTATTATTTCTTTTTATAGCATTTTGAATTTGAAAAGTAGCACTTTGGTGCACCTATTACAGTGAAACCTCGGTCTAACGATTTTCAAGGGATTGGATTAAAATATCGTTAGATGCGGAAAATCGTTGGATCGAATTTCAAAGAAAAAAAAATGACGCAATTTATTTAGATCTAGGTAGGCCTATTATTTTATTTTGACACACATATTTCGAAACGTCATTTTTTGTAGTGCAACGTTTTGTAGCGTAACTATCAGTATTGTACTGATGAAACCATTATATAACATACAATTGCACAAAAGAGAAACACATCAATTGATATCAATTGAAAAATGATGTGCACCACCGGGTTATATCTACGCCTCATCTGCCGCTTACATTTTCAACTGCTTTTTGATTTCCGAAATTCCCAACTAACTTCACTCTTTTACATCTCAATTGATATAATTTTTCAGAAAATAGCATCTATAATGTTTCTATTCTGAATATAGCTTTCATATTGCAAATGCGTTGAGAAAAATAGCGGGATCAGACTTTTGTAGCGCTTTGTCGCTTTTTCAGAAACATGATCCAATAACATCAAATGTATTGAAACATGGAGATGTAGGCTACTGGAAAAACATGTATTGAATCACTTTTAAATTTCATCGCTTTTATAGCACTAGCTATTACATGTCTCTACCGGTTCCTAATGTTACCAGTTGAGGCATCACCAATCCATAATATGTTCCATAATATCGGACGTTCCTAATAATAAGGGATCCGGGAGGCCATTTCCAAGGTGATCTGAGAATCAATTAACTGCAGTACAATATTACCTTCATTTATTTGTTTATTTTAATGGAAAAATCGTCACAGAAATCAAGTCCTATTATTTTTACCAGAGTCGCGTCCACGTTTCCTCTTCTTGGCCGTAGGTTTCACTTCTTCGATTTCCTCTTTCCGTTTCGTTCCGGCGTTTTGTGACGGAACACTGAAGCCCGGGATCTGTTAACACAACCACAACAAGTCAGCAACATTTCAACTTTTCAACCAACTTCATTCGTTTCATTCTATTTCACGAGGCTCCAACAGGACCCCTATTCTGTGACAACTTTCTCGAGCGGTCGAATCCATTTCGACTGGAAACGGTACTGTTTCGATCTATTGACATTCTATAGCACTTATTTTCCCATTTCGACTCGAAACTGCGGGATTGCGGGATTTGCTCACCGGCAATCGGATATTAATGAGGTAATATGATTACATAAAATATGTAATCGTGAGTGTTGAGTGTTTAAATGGTTGGAAAGTGAGAAGATATTTCTGATAGTAGGATAAAAACAATTGTATCTAACTCGAAATTTTCTAGTTCAGCTAAATTTGAACTCGAACTCGATCTCGAAAATTCGAGTGCTCGCACACCCCTAGTTGTGAGTCATCTGACAATATTTTATCTGAAGTGGTATCTATGGACAACTGTTGTCTAATGGTCGAGTATTTTTCACGATCAATAAGAATATGTTTCACAGTGAGAATATCATTGCGTATACATCGCGGTTTGATTTGTTCTATTGTAAAAAGATAAGCTTCCCCAAATATTACATTCCAATTAATTAACAAACATTTTTTTTTCACAGTGCAAACAATCGTTGGCATGTGACAGTCATTTACGAGCTCTTTTAGTTTGTGCGGATCAAGTAATGCTTTTATGTGGGGCATATTGACGCCAATGTTTATATGTGCACTGTCGTTCAGAACTTGCTCACTGCCCAAGCTAAGAATATGTCGAAGATAGCTTTTTATCCCAGAACATTTACATTTGCTCGAAGACGTTTTGATAGGGTTGTGCGAACAGTTAGAAAACAAACTAGAACCTCCGTTGCTAGTTCGAAATTGAACACTAGGCCCATATGTTCAAAAACAAACTTTTAAAGTTTCAAATTCGAAATACGTCAAATTTCGGATTAACCACGGTTGGACCAACGAGGGTTTACTGTAATAGTAAAATAATATCAATTGTTATTGTAACTAATAATAGAACGCTCCACTGCAACGCTACAATGCTAGACCGCAATGCTACGCTCCATTGCAACGCTACAATGCTAGACCACAATGCTACAATGTTCCACTACAATGCTGCACTGTAACGCTACAATGCTGCACTACAATGCTGCACTGCAACGCTACAATGCTAGATTGCAACGCTACAATGCTGCACTGCAATGCTACAATGCTAGACCGCAATGCTGCACTGCAATGCTACAATGCTAGACTGCAACGCTACAATGCTAGACCACAATGCTGCACTGCAATCCTACAATGCTCCACTGCAATCCTACAATGCTCCACTGCAACGCTACAATGCTAGACCGCAACGCTACAATGCTAGACCGCAACGCTCACCTCGGGTTTCACCAGCTGAAGGACGACGCGTTCGTGTTGCAGGTTGCTGCGATCCAGGCTGAGCTGAACGGTGACCGGGTCGAACGGGTGGAACGCCACGTTGCCACATCGCTGGGATTGTTCCTGAGGGAAGAATTACAACGTTGAGAAACAGTTGAAGGGCAACCCAAGGGCAACTGCCAGCGATAGTGTCGCATTGCAGTTTGCAATTTTATTGATCAATGTAAAAGAAATACATGGTAATTTCTATATTTAATACATCTCATCTGAATTACGTAGGTACAACTTTGGATGATTATGTTTGCTTAACGACCCCACCAACAGCTAGGTTATACGGGGGTATGAATGAGCAGATAATTATGAAACTGTGAAGTGATGACAGGTGAAAGGAAGTTTACAAAAACCCATGCCTTATGCGGGACTCGAACCCACGCCCAACGGTTACGTCAGTGTTTGAAGCGAACCCTCAGCTGACTTGAGCTAGTGAGGGCGGCCAACTTTGGAATTTCGCGTATAGTTCACATTGCTCTACCTAAATTTCATAGAAATTCTAATTCATTCCATGAGATTTCTAGTTTTCTCTAAAATTAGGAAAATAAGTATTGCCATTATTCGTTGAAATTAGAGATGGGCCGGTTCCCGAATTTTCCGATTCCGAAACCGTTTCTTGAATTTTCAAGAACGATACCGATTCTTGTTCGATTGGGATGTTCAAATTTGAAAACAATTACTTCCCACGTTAAATCTTTGTTACCGGTAGCCTACATTATTGAATTCAGAAAGAAATTTTATTTTTTCATATTTTACATACCGTATATCATATTTTACCACTTAAATTGAACTGTAGACCTACTTACAAAAACTTACAAAATGAGCTAATATTAACCTAGAGGCAGCCATGTTGTTTGCTAGCATCTATGGCCTCTATGGCTAACAGTAGCGTCATTCTTATTGGTTCATGTCCCAGAGCCAATAGGAAGCCTCCTAAGATACAAACCTGCACTGATTGGTTTATATTTTCAAACATTTCATTTAACTTGGCGCGTTTTTCGAAATAATCGGAATAATTAAATATGAGCAAAAATCAGAAGAACTGCGATTCTTACGATTCCCTGAGAATCGTAGGAATCGGTATTTCATTATTATTATTGAAACTCTTGCAATTGCACATAAATGCGCGGTGGCAAGTTCCCTATCTATCCTATCCTATCGCCTCCCTAACCTTCTGACGGAATAGCTTCAACCCTATTTCATCCCCCTCAAATATACTTCTACCAAGCCCATTCCAATCCCTACCTGTCCTATTCAAGAAAGAGAACTTACCGACATCTAATCTAGCCCCCTTTATAACGACCGCTCTATCATGACTTCCCCTACCCCCATACCCTAACTCATTCCTATCCTTTCAATCAGCCTATTCAACTCCCCCCAGCCCCCTTCTCTTGTTACAATCTAATTCAAAGCACCCGTAGAGATCAACTGAAAGATGACACGGATCACCGTGCGCGTGTCATTACCTCGTCGTCGTACACGAACGTAACGGCCAGCGGCGGGTTCTTGCGTTCCACGTACAGCGTTCCCTCGAGCCCGTACTTGGGGATCAGGATCTGCAGCGCGTTCTTACGCACGTACAGAACATAGCCTTGTTCGTCTTCCACCTTGTTCCGGAAGAACAACTGAAACAGACAGGGGACTATTAATATTTCCATTTATTTATCAGGTCTTATTTACCTAGATGTATAATAAACTTAAATGTATAAGAAACAATCACTCACTGCCTTCTTTATGTAGCTCTAATAATTGATTGATGGTCCATTTAATAATTATTTTAATTGTTATATTGAGCTCTGAATTGTTCCACCTGTTGATCATTGGAGGTTTATTCTTGGATCGTACCTACCGATACTAAATCTGACAATGTATAGGTAGTCCAAGGTCAATTGAACTCAAAAAATTACATTTTCATCATTTTCTGTAGGGCTAAAACGGATCCGATTGATTTGATATGTATTATACTGGTAACTAATAACAATTAATTTGTAATGTTTATTATTTTGGGTTTGAAATTCCTTGAAAATTATATCTTCTTGTAAGAAATTAATTTACTCAAATTTGTCCCCTCTTTTCTCCTTTTGGGGTTTTCCAAAAATTCTAAATGGTCTTCATATGGAGGGTCCAACAGATTTTCCAAAGATCTTTGGTCTACAAAATCACGTTGGAAATTGAGATAAACGTAGGCCTATTCCGGCCACGTTTCATCAGATTTTTCATTCTTGTTTGCCGTTCAAACGTGGAAAAAAAATCAGCTTCCGAAAAACTTGAGTGTTACCAAGCAAACATCGAATTAATCAAGTGAAATAGGCATACATTAGTCATTACATTAACCAGTGTAATTTGAAGTAAAAAAAAAAACATTTACGAAAAATATCAGGTCTACCTATACGTTCATCACTCGGGAGTTGCTCAACATATTGCGTTGAAATAAAAAAAAAATACCCCCGGCGGGGATCGAACCCGCAATCTTCGGCTTAGAAGGCCGACGCCGTATCCATTGGGCCACGAGGGCTTGTGACAGTTGAGACACTTGTTGGCAATAACTCTACCTGTTGCTAGCAACTAAGCAGTTTAAAGCTAATGATGCACTTTATGACAGAATGTCAACTCAGCAATTTACGTTGCTTTAAACTGCTTAGTTGCTAGCAACAGGTAGCATTATTGCCAACAAGTGTCTTCATTTAATTCTAGACCTATATGTTGCGGGCATATTTATTTCACTTTTTGAAATGGAATAATGAAAAGTTTGTAGTTCCTGTTATTTCAAATCTGCGTTAAAATAATAAAAAAGTACCCCCGGCGGGGATCGAACCCGCAATCTTCGGCTTAGAAGGCCGACGCCGTATCCATTGGGCCACGAGGGCTTGTGACAGTTAAGACACTTGTTGGCAATAACTCTACCTGTTGCAAGCAACTAAGCAGTTTAAAGCAACGTAAATTGCTGAGTTGACTTTCTGTCATAAAGTGCATTGTTAGCTTTAAACTGCTTAGTTGCTAGCAACAGGTAGAGTTATTGCCAACAAGTGTCTCAACTGTCACAAGCCCTCGTGGCCCAATGGATACGGCGTCGGCCTTCTAAGCCGAAGATTGCGGGTTCGATCCCCGCCGGGGGTACTTTTTTATTATTTCAACTTATCGTTGAAAAAAACCCGAGTAATAATATTCTATTAAGAATGGTTTATTATTTCTATTATTCCCATCCATTGAACATTTAGATGGGGTGTGCGAGTTGGAGAATTCAAGTTCGAGTTCGAGTTCAAGAAAAGATCACGAGTTTTGAGTTCGAGTTCAAAAAAAAAGAAAGAAAGAAAAAAGTGGCCCCATATTGAGTTTTTAATTGGTTTTGAGTACGTCTAAAGTATATACAGTTAGCCCTCGTTAATTCGAATTCCAAGGGACCCCAAAATCAGAATTTGAAATGAAAAAATTTGAATTATAAAAAACATATTGTTTGTAGGCCTATAGTAATAATAATGATAATTGTATTTATCATCGGCGACTGTGTACAGTACAGTATGATAATAGTCAAGACAATTTTGAAACATTTTTAAAAAGAACATAGAACGTAACAAATTAACAAAGATAGCTCAAATAATCATCAATAGAATAAAAAGTACGGGTATGTACAACTAAACAGTTCTTGGCGCTATTCTTGAATGATTTGATGTTTACAATTGACTCAAGTGTCCACTGGCAAGTTGTTGTAGAGAATAGATAACATGGACTTCTGGTGTATATATACTGTAGTATGTGCCATTGTTTATCTTCAAGTGAAGTGTTTTCTCGGCAGTTTTACAAAGTGTCAACAAAAGTTAATGAGAATAGTACTGTACTATATATTAATATATTATCATGTCACTCAGAAAATACTTATCACAGTGTTAAAAAAGTCAAATTACAGAATGTAAAGATTAAAAATTAAAAAGCAATGCAGAGAACTGACAAGGCAATAAATATAAATATTGGGGCCTAGAATGAAATGAGCAAAATATCATCCCTGCATAGCCAGCTAATTTATTTATAGTTGATCAACTACTTACGCCCAATCGGAATACTTAATATTCTTCTGTCAATAAAACAATTTTAATTGAGTGATAAAGATGAGGTCTCAAATATATTAAATCTGGAAAGTCATTTTTCTTCAACAGCAACAAGAAATGTAGTTAACTTTTCAACCGGCAAGAGCATATCTTGATTAATGTCCTGAGTCTATAGGAAGTCTTTTCTTGTCAAGAACACATGCCTGTCCCCCCTTGCCATTAACACTATAGCTGATGTGACCATTCCCTCCCCCCCTCGCGCCTGCCTGCGTGCCTGTCCTTTCGTGGGACCACTCATGATTAATGACAGGGAATACAGATTAAAAGGGATTCCACGTGGTGAAATATTATGTAATAAAAACTAATAATATAGATTATTATTGATATAAAATATAAAATATTACTAGCGACTTCCTGACCCTAAAATTCGGAAAAAATCACATAAAAACAAAAATCAAACTAAAAACTTTCGAGTTCAGCTGAATTTGAACTCGAAACTCTAACATTCGAGTGCTCGTACGCCCCTAATATTTAGAAATGAATTGATCAATCCATAATGCATAACGAATAAAGTATGGGTAACCAAAGATAACATAATATTTAAATTAGAGAATTTCTATTCTTTTTGTCGTGAACTTGAACTACCCTTCAAACGGGGTATTCTGGAATTCTGTACGCCCCTCACAATTCACTAGAGTCGAGTAAATACTTGGGTTGCCGTTTGATATGAATTTCATGATCGACAATCATTGGCTTCATACTGATAATCAACTAGAAAAATAATCAATATTTCAGATAAGTATCGATAATCAACTTGATTGAAGTGATTGACAATCGATTAAGGATATATTGATTATCAATTTAAAATTATTTGTGCATTTTTCTGTCAGTAACAACTTTAAACTCAAGTGAAATTCAAACTGAATAAATATTGCATTGACAAACAGTTCATTTTGAACACCAAGAGTGTTCAACAATCGTGAACTACAGAAATGTTCCTGCCATACTCTTTCATTGGATAATTTTGGAAGTTGACACTAAAAAATTAAAAATGATGAAATACACGTTGATGATCGATATAATCGATTATATCGGTATACAGAGAAACCTCTATGTATCGTTTTGAAAGGAACCAGGAAAATGAAACCATCCATGCAGGAAAACCATCCATCCAGGAAAATTTATCATTGATTATATAGGAGTGGGGTTAGAAAAAATGAATGATACAAGCAGGAAAACGATGGATCCGGGAACGATACATAGAGGTTCACTGTATTGATACTAAAACACATTCGATTATCATATCAAACAAGTGATTATCGAATATCAACTGGCAACCCTATTAAATACCCGCTCTGGGGTGAAATGCCCCCAACGTACGTGTGTGTGGAGGCCAACAGACGCGCGGCCAGCGTACTGCGCCATGCGGTTGCGGTAGTTGAGGTTGTGACAGATGGCCTGGCTCTTGCGCTTGTCCAGAAGCTCGGGGTAGGTCGCGCCGGCGTTGATGCATACGGCCAGCAGGCGGTGGACTATGATGTCGGCATACCTGCGGGACGAGGCGGTGAGCGTTAGAAGGCGTGCGTGAGTGACGGAGAGAAAAGTGTGGTTATGGTCCACACGACAGTGGTGCATGACCCAAGGTCTGCCACGACATATTTTTTTTCATGTTGCTTAACGACTCCGCCAACAGCTAGGTTATACGGGGGTACGAATGAGCGGGTGTTAATGAAACGATGAAGGGATGATAGGTGAAAGGACGCTTACAAACACCCATGCCTTATGCGGGACTCGAACCCACGCCCAACGGTGACTTCAGTTACTGCCGCTAGCGATAATTGACTTAGCCACCAAGGCGGCTGCCATGACATATTTTGTGACCCGCCGAATAAATGAAATATTCTTCAAATTTTCATAGCATATCCCAATAATTTCATAGGGTATTGTTAGGGATGTAGGTATACTGTATAGCAATTATGAAATAGACTACCAGATTTAAATATTTTACAAGAACATATATTTTTTTCAGTAGGCCTATTCTCTACGATTCGTGGTATTTCGATCCATTTAACATCATATTCTATTGGGTTTAATGACGCACTGGTATGATAACTGAGATCTAATGGCGTCAGATGGATGATTAATGAGATGATGGGATGATGAGATGAAGGTTCTTGGGTAATTATAAGGACAGTGGGAAGGAAGTGGTCGTGGCCTATATTATGGGAACCATTCCGGCATTAGCCTAGACTACAGAGGGAAACCATGCAAACCTCTGTAAAGATGGTCGGCGGCGGGGATCGAACTGGGTAGGAATTCCCCTCGTCTCCCAGATCACATGAAGCGAGCGTGCTAACCACTACGCTGCATGTGCCGGTCATCATATTCTATTTCACTATTTTTCACTATACATAAATGTCTTCTTCAGAGTATTTAGCTACACTTGGCTGTTTGAAAACATAAGCATGGAGAACAAAACATACGGAATAACAAAAATACAGTACAGTAGAACCTCTTTAGTAAGTTTCTCTTTAGTACATTCTTCACCATAGTAAGTTTTAGTGTTTGATCCCATCCATATGCTCCCTTTGAAAGTTTTT